>CAUYPK010034364.1:0-32159 GCA_963574355.1 Loris lydekkerianus
GGTGGGGAGGAAAAGCAGAGAGGGAGTGAGGGAGGGGGGTGGGGCCTTCATGTGTGCCACACCTTCTGGGGGCAAGACATGATTGCAAGAGGGACTTTACCTAACAAATGCAATCAGTGTAACCTGGCTTATTGTACCCTCAATGAATCCCCAACAATAAAAAAAAAAAAAAGAAAAGAAAACAGTCATTTCATATAGGATTGTGCATGTTATATGCATAGAACATTTTTATGTATACAAATATTAAGGCAATTTTCCCCCAACTGATTGAACTTTTTCCTTGGGAAAAACAAGCAAAAAATAAACCTCAAAAGAGCACAAACAAGAAATCTATTAGGACCTGATCTCCAAGGGCAGAAAACAGAGGGATGGTCCTATCCTAGAGCCTGAGTAGTGCATAGAAAAGCAGTGGGTCCAAATACAATGAGTCATGCGACTGGGAAATGGGCTAGGTGGGCAGTCTGGGTCCCCACATACTACCCATCTAAAAAGGCTGATATGCACCTAAAAAGGCTCTTTAGAGAACAGAGACAATCAAGAGTCCAACTAGGGTACAATCAGATCTGTTTTAAAAAAATAAAAGGACATAATCCCTACAATGATACAGTATCACTTCTACACCAACCACATTTTCCCTGCCAAGGCCTCCAAAAATGTATGCAAATTCAAACACTAACACATGAATTTTCATTCATTCTACAATATTGCACCAAAAAAAAACAATCTAAGCAGAGTGAGTATTCACCTTTGTCACAAAATCCCAAGCTCTGGGCAACCTTTGAGATATCCCATGTGCCAGACAGAAGCTGTGCTTATGTAGGAGTTGAAAGTGTGGGTAGGGACGTCATTGGCACCCTAGCATAAATTTTAAACGTTATCCCTATCCTGAAAGTCACTATGAAGACATTTTCTGAATATTCCAAATTGTAATTACCAAATGCCCTTACCAACTCATAAAAACGCTTATTAGGTGAAAGAGAAAATGATCTTTGGAAATGAAGATTCACGAATTATGAATTATATCATCAATTATTCACAGAGCAATAAATAAACCCCTCGAATTTCACCAAAACTGTTATAAAGCTGGGATGAGCAATGAGAACGACTAAAGTTGGAAGAGATGAGAAGGGGCTAATTCCCAGGCAAGTTTCAATGTTGGGAACGGATTATACAGGGCTTTAATAGTTGTGATTGGGGGGGGGGGACAAAGAAAGAAAAGAGTTATGGCTTGAGGTCTGAAGGTTAATGTGCATTTTTGATACAACTTGAGAGAATTAAAGATACCACTTCCTCCTGGGCCTTCTCTGATCCCCTAAGACTGGGTCAGGTGCTTACCAGTTAACCGCACTATTCTGCCTGCTCAGGCCTCAGGGTACCTCTGGGCAGAAGCTACAGGATGTTCACCATTAATGTCTCAAGACCTACCAAAGAGTCTGGCATAGATTAAGGATCTGTTAAATATCTGTTAAAGGAATAAATTAACGAAAGGCAGTGGAGCACAAGAGATCGGAGGTAGAGATCGGAAGTGGAGACACCATGGCACCTAAAGCTTAGTACCCTCTACACAGTAGGGAATCAATAAACTCTCATAAATTGGGTTTAAATTTCTACTAAGTTTCCAGTCCCTGAGTATTAGCATTATATAATTTGATCCACAAAGCATGAGAAAGAAAGTATGTTGAACAGGAAAGCGAAACGACAGAAACGTGTTCGAGGGAGAACAGAAAGCACGCTAAGGCTATATATATCTTCTACCACATGTGGCGAGGGTTTTGTTAGAGATGACACAGAGGGCCATTTGTCCTTCTTTATGCTGAGCAAACAACCGGGGGAAAGCTGAATGGAGTGACTCTGGAATACATACAAGCAAAGAACTATTTTCTTTAAATTTTTTCTGTTGATTATACTTAAATGGTATGCATCTTAAAAACTGATCTGATGGACTGATTCCATATTCTATACCAAAATATTATAGAAAGTACTGTAGAAAGAACAGCGACAAAATCCTTTGCAGCAACCTGGTCCATGTACCTCACCAAGGCCACGCATTTGCTGAGTGCCCACTAAGACCGCAGGTTTGTTCTCCGACTGTGTCCCACGTGGCCGCCTCCTGGCATCATTAAATCTCTCCCTAACGCTAGCCAGTCCCACCCGCTCCTGTAGTTCTTTGCCTGTTATCGTTAGTAATAGCCACAACATCATCACATAGACATGACTGTCACCCCCGTCATCTTCACTCCCATCCCTGCAAACATTTATCTCGTGTTAACTTGCTGCGACACTCAATACTAGGTACTTTATTACTTTTAGTCATTTAATCTTCTCGAAAACATCATAAGGAGCTGGACCAGGACTCATGCCTGTAATCATAGCACTTTGGGAGGCTGAGGTAGGAGGACTGCTTGAGAATCAGGAGTTCAAGACCACCCTGAGCAAGAGTAAGACCCTGTCTCTACAAAAAATAGGAAAATTTGCCAGCTATGGTGGTGAGCACCTATAGTCCCAGCTCCTCAGGAGGCTGAGGCAGGAGGATCGCTTACCCCTGGAGGTTGAGGCTGAGGTAAGCTATGACGACATCACTAAAAACTTACAAGGTAGAAATTTTTACTATTTCCATTTGTACCAATGGGGAAACTGAGGAATGGAAAGATTAAGTAACTTGCCCAAGACAATATGCCTGAAGGTGGTAAAGTCTCCACAACTTGAATCTGGAATATAGACTCTTAATTGCTGTGCAAACATCTGCTGGCCCTTACGGCCAGCGCTCCAGTGTTGAAACAGGCTTCCTTCAACCTTCTGAGTCCCTGTCCTCTTACCTTTCATCTACCTAGGACCCAACTGTTCTATTTTGTGCCTTCCAAGGCCTTGTTCTGATAACTGCAAAATAACCCTCACCTTCTCCCAGGGCAGGGGTTCCGCCCCATTCATGTTCAGCCCTGTGACTAGGTAAGTCTCCTCCACCTGCACACAGGCCTAGCAATGGACAAACACCCAAACATGAGCTGCTCTCAGTTTCCCAGTGCCCCCGTGCCCCACTACCCTGCCTTGAGAACCCCTATCACCTGGAGCTTGCCCCAAACTTCAACTGCAGGCAGTTGAACAGAGCCTCCCCCTGCAATCCCCACAACTGGGCCTCCCCCAATCGGGGGAGGGTCTATATCCAGGTACCTTAGGCAAGGTGCAGTGGCTCACACCTGTAATCCTAGCACTCTGAGAAACTGAGGTGGGTGGACTGCTTGAGCTCAGGAATTCAAGACCAGCCTGAGCCAGAGTGAGACCCCATGTCTAAAAATAGCTGGGCATTGTGGCAGGCGCCTATAGTCCCAGCTACGCAGTAGGTTGAGGCAAAAGGATTGCTTGAGCCTGAGTTTCAGGCTGAGTGTGAGCTATGACGCCATGGCACTCTACCAAGGGCAACAAAGTGAGACTTTGTCTCAAAGAAAAAAAAACAAAACTCCTCTTATCTGGCAAAAATCTAAAACTCCTGTGGATGGCAAAGAATCTCAATGAATCACTACCAATGTCCCAGAGAAGATCTTGGGTGATCTACTTCAACCTCAGTCCAATGAAGGCACATTCTCTCTTGAGGCAGCACAACCTCAAGACACAGAGACTGCTCTGAGCTGGTGGTGTGTGTGTGCAGGAGCTGCCTGCCCCTGCGAGCCTCTGGGGGCCTGCCACCTGTCGGATATCATGCAGTTAATTAGCTAACACTTGTGAAGGGTTTTGCGACACGCAGCACACATGTCGTCCGGGATCTCACACGTGGCGTGCCACATTGCAAAACTCAAGAGCTATTTTTAAAATCTATCTACCAGTTGAGCAAAAATTAAGAGTGTTTCCTTTGGCAGGCTGCTTTAAACCCATTACTCTCCCATTGAGAATATTTCAAAAGGCGCACACAAGTGATGGGGATTATTGAACAGGATACAAAGGGCACACACACACACAGGAGAAACTAGTTACAATCCACGCCAAGCTTTCAGGGAAACCACAAAGAGTTTGTTTTGTTTCATCTATTCTTTTGAAAACAAGTAATTCAAGGGGGAAGAAGGAACAAATTTCTTCTTGTCTGCCCAGACGTCATGCCCACATCGGGCACTGAAGAGGCGTGAGATGCCCATAACCTGTGTAGACAAAGGCCAGCTCTTCTGAGGCCCTGGCCAGACTGGCTCGGGCAGGTAAGCCAAGTGCCTTGAAGGGTGTAGGCTTTAAGTGTGGGATCACCTTTACCTTCCCACATTATAATTACATGAAGCTCTTCTGGCTTCGGGAATAATAAAAGGCTTATTTTTAATTAATGAGAACAGGTCCCCAATTCCCTCTTTAAAAGAGCTTCCCTGTGCCAGAGGGAATCCTAGGAATGAGTGGGTAGGTTTAATGGATTGCCTTTGGCTAAGAGGTTTGAAAGAAGTTCCCCTCAAAGAGTAGAGCCATTAAAGGTCACCTACTTTCCACATGGGTCTTCCCTTCTTTAAGATGCCATATCATGCTGTGGCGACCTTTGTCCTGCCTGCTCTTGGGTGATTGCCACCAATCTTTAAATTCTTGAAGTTCTCAGGGGCAGGTGCTGGCATGTTTGCAGACCCATTTGTGTTTATCTTTCATATTATCTCTGCTCGCTGGCAACACTGCTGCTCATACCAAGTAACTTAGTCAAACATGAATAGGGATCCTCCTTTGCCTTAAACTGTTCTTATGTTTAAAGAGAACAATCTTATAACATTATTTCCAACAAAATTAAAACTTCTTTAAGTACTGTTTGATAACCCCCAGACATGTGGCTCCAACAGGGCCCTTTAGAGAAAAGCCTGTGTCAAGCAAACGTCACAAAAGTGAAATTCTTCCCTCCTGCTTACCAGGAAATAGCGCAAACACATGAAAATCTGCACTCAGATGTCTTTGTACTAATCAGAATTTCTCAGGCACACAAATGATGATCACTGAATAATGCCTACGTGTAAACTGTTCAGCTGGCCTGCACACCCCAGTAGCATTCATTGGCTTCCTCTCTCAAACTAAAAATATTTAATATAAAATTCTAAACACATTAGTCAATGGAAGCCATACCCATTTGTCATCATAAAATGAAGAAAATACTGTGCTCTCTGGGGTCCATGGTGTTGGCTCATGGTGGTTAAGAAGAACCACAGGCCTCATGCTTGCTGCTTTATAAATATTCCCTTTGGAGAAGCGTATTAACTCTTCCTGGGCCCAGTGGAATAGAAGCCGCCCAAGAGCATACACTACACCCCTCTTCCTCATTGCTACAGTCCCCAGGACCTAGAAACAGAGCCTGGCGTGTCACAGGTGCTCAGTGAACGTGCTGTCAGTGCAGCCTCCAAAGCTAGGCATTTGTAAGGCTGAGATTAAGTAACTTGCTCACAATCACATACCTAGTAAGTGGCAACACCAGGACTGCCTGTCCTGTCTGCCTGCCTCCTGACCTCACTGGGAACCACTCTTCAGGACACCCATGGGGCTCTGACGTTCAATTCCCTGATGAAGCCTTGGGCATCCACCAAAATATCCACATGCATATAGGAATACTCTAGAAATTTTTCCCATCAGTCTCTTTCTGACTGGGCCCTATAACCTAATATTTAGCATACCTGGGTTCTGGAATGTAATTATTTTGTTGCTTGTTTTATTTCTTTATATAATTAAACATCTTTTAGTAAATATAATAACATATTAAACTGACATTCAAGGTTGCTACAATATGGACGCAACCTATTCTCCAAGTGACTTTGTGCCCCTAATTGAAATTGAACTGCATTAAGCTCCCTTGAACACTCTGAACATGAGTGGAACTAACTAAACACTAAAGTAACTCCAACTACTACAAGAACTGACTGAGCATTCATTAAGAAATCAACCCACTGACTCGGTGCCCCATAGCACAGTGGTTAGGGCGCCAGCCACCCGGGCCAGCTAAACAACAATGACAACTGCAACAAAAAAATGTAGCCGGGTATTGTGGCAGGTGCCTATAGTCCCAGCTACTTGGGAGGCTGAGGCAAGAGAATCGCTTAAGCCCAAAAGCTGAAGGTTGCGGTGAGCTGTGAGGCCACGGCACTCTACCGAGGGTGACAAAGTGAGACTCTTGTCTCAAAAAAAAAAAGTAGAAGAAGAGAAAAGAAATCAATGCACATACCAAGTGCGAAGTTTCCAAGATGGTAAATATTTCACTGCAGAGTCTCATCATTAAAACCTTAACAACAGGATGGCACCTGTGGCTCAAAGGAGTAGGGCACCGGCCCCATATGCTGGAGACGGGGGGTTCAAACCCAGCCCCGGCCAAAAAAACCTTAACAATAGTCTGATACACTGAGTTGCCTTCTTCAATGAATGCCACTTTTGGCCAGGCATGGTGACTCATGAACATAGTCCTAACACTCTGAAAGAGGTTCGGTGGGTAGATCACCTGAGCTCAGGAGTTTGTGACCAGCCTCAGCAAAAGAGCAAAAGAGAGACTCCATCTCTACTAAAAATAGAAAAACTAGCTGGGCGTTGTGGTGGGTACCTCCTCCTGCCTCAGCCTCCCAAAGTGATAAAATTATAGGTGTGAGCCACCATACCTGGCCCTAGACCATTTAACAAATGAACCTTATGTTTCTCAATCTTGACATCAAAATCTAGCCCAAAATGATCCCTCTTGGCTTCAAAAGATATAACCATCTTCAACATCTTGGAATTTGGTAAGTCAGACATATATACATTTTTTAACATCTTAACTATAAGTTATGAGTCACAGATATCAACAATCAGTCTAGCTCCAGGCCATGAAAGGATTATATAACAATACAAATTGTATCAAAATGGAGATTAAGTATTTGAAAAACTGAGTAAGGCCTGCCTAAAGACTTTAGCAAATATTCCCATTAAGGTCTTTGGGAATAAATTTTCCAACAACTGAGAATTCTAAGGGGATTTCGTTCTTCATGTGAATTTATCCGATTTTACAAAGGAAATAACTAAAAGGCCAAATGGTGGGGTTTTTAATGTTTTATTCCACACAGCTTTAGATACAGCCTCGTACATGTGAGAACGCAATACACGTTGACAAATTTAACAGCGCAACACTTTATTCCATCAATCTTGTCTCCTGCTAGTTCATGTGTATTTGGAGGGACATTTTTTATGTTGCATTTCCTTGGTCCCTGGGGGTACCTGGTAAGTGCTGAATCAGTATTTAGTGATTGACTGAATTGCAGGATTACATATCTAACTAGAATTCATGAAATTCTTTAAATAAAAATACAGACCCAGAAGGCTTTTTTTTTTTTTTTGAGACAGAGTCTCACTCTGTCACCCTGGTGTCATAGCTCACAGCAACCTCAAATATTTAGGCTCATGCGATTCTCCTGCCTTAGCCCCTTAAGTAGCTGAAACTACAAGCACACATCTAGTTTTCCTATTTTTAGTAGAGACGGGGGTTTCACTCTTGCTCAGGCTGGTCTTGAACTCCTGAGTCAGGCAATCCACCAACCTCGGTCTCCCAGAGTGCTAGGATTACAGGCGTGAGCCCACGAGCCCAGCCCGAGAAGGTCTTTCTGTGCCTATATCATAGATACGTGGACAAAGCTTTGATATGGTACCTCTGGGTAGCCTGAGGCACTGTGGTATGACAGTTCACGATGAGGCCTTCCTTATAACTACCCCACTTCAGACAGACTACTTATCTCTAATGCCATGTAGTGTTTATTACCTTATAAAGTTCCCCCTTTACTATGGCGTGTAACTTATACCATACACTTAAGCTTGTCCCATAAAGAAAATGTAATGTTGATAATCCTGGTTCATTGGTTTAGAGGAAGTATGGCTCTTGTCTCAAGAGGACCAATTTTGAAAACTTTTAAGAACTTTCTGGGCTAAGAAAGAATCTAGAACTTCCTGTTCCAGATGACTAGTAATCTCCTTTTTGTGATTTTGATACAAAACCATTAACGGTACCTCTGTGAAGCCCTGCTTTCCACAAACACTGCCTTTTTCTTACAACAGAAACACACCTGCCTCAACATTCTAGCAGTCTCTCCTGGTATATGCTCATCAGGGCTGCTGCAGAGAACACTCTCCACACGCACAGCCTCCCAGTGACACACCAGGAGGCTTTCCACCAGCGACATCTCAATGGCAGAGGTATGTGACTCCTGTCAAGGTAACATCATGCTCTGTTATGGTCTGTGGCAAAAGTGACTCTGCAAGTGACCAGACTTGGTCATTTAATATACACTTCATGACTGTGTCCAGCTTTACATAAAGCAAGAGGAAAAGGTCCTTCTGTAGTCTGAATATGGATCATCATGTTTAAGAACAACCTTGAAGTCACTTAGGTGCAAAACTTCTTATCTAGCCCCAAGGTAGAACTGAAATGTTACTTTAGTAACACTGACAGCAGCTTTCATAGGAACTGGAGAATTCACCTAAGCAGGAACTGGATTTGAAAATTCTAAATTCAATATTGTTAGTCCAATAATACCACCTACTTAACAGCTCTTGATAATTGGATAACCAGTTAATATCTATCCATAAAGCATCTGCAAAACATACGTTACTATGAGGTACCAGGCACTTTGGCGACGCTCTGAAGGACACAGGGATACAACTTAAACTCAGCCATCTGGGGGCTCATGCCTTGGCAGAAAGGAGACGAGTGCATGAACAACAATAGACGAAAGAGAAGAACAGACACTATATGAGAAGCACAATAAAATCACGAGGGGGATTCCAAGGGACAAGTGCCACCTCACCTGGAGAACCAAGAAGGGCCTGCAGTGGAGGTGGCGTTAGCAGGTGGGGCGGCAAGTGCCGTGGCCAAACAACAGTTAGAGGGAGAAAGGTGAAAAAAGGGATCAGGAGCTGTTTTTCTTCAGAATCTCCTGAATTTATTCAGTAATACATAAACTGCATGATAATGAAAGCTAAGGGAGCATCTCACACCATATGTAAGTTTTGTTTTATTTTTGAGATAGAGTCTCACTTTGTCACCCTGGGTAGAGTGCCACAGTGTCATCACAGCTCACAGCAACCTCAAACTCGGGTTCAAGCGATCCTCTTGCCTCAGATTCTTGAGTAGCTGGGACTATAGGCGCCCACCACAACACCCGGCTATTTTTATATATGTAAGTATTAATGCCAAATGGATCAAAGGCCTAAACATAAGGACTAAAAGTATAAAATATAAAACTCTTAGAAGACAACACAGTGAAAATGCCTCATGACACCAGATGTGGCAATGATTTCTTGGATATGACACCAAAAACACAGAAAGAAAAAATAAATTGGACTTCACTGAAATTATAAAAGCTTTTGTACAACAAAGATACCATCAACCAGAGAATAGAACCCAGAGAACAGAAGCCAAATATTTAAAATAATGGATCAGGCTGGAATAGTGGCTCACACCTGTAATCCTAGCACTCTGGGAGGCCAAGGACAGTGGATCGCCCGAGCTCAGAAGTTTAAGATGAGCCTGAGCCAGAGTGAGACCCTGTCTCTAAAAATATCTGGGTGTTGTGGCAGGTGCCTGTAGTCTTAGCTACTTGGGAGGCTGAGGCAAGAGAATCACTTGAGCCCAAGAGCTTGCGGTTGCTGTGAGCTGTGACGCTACAGCACTCTAAGGGTGGCAAAGTGAGACTCTGTCTCAAAAGAATAATAATAATAGTTGACCAGATAGAAGATTAATATCCAGAAGATATAAAAAACTTCTATAACTCAACAATAAACAATAATCCAATGCACAAATGGGAAAAGGACTTATACAGACATGTCTACAAAGAAGAAACACCGATAGCCAAGAAGTGTATGGAAAGATGCTCAACATCACTAATCAGCTGAAAATGCAAATACGAGCCATGATGAGATGCCACTTGACACTGATTAGGATGGCGAGTGCTGTCTTGCACATCCCCTGTCTCTTCCCCCTCTCTCCCTCTTTCTATGTATACATATATAGAAACCAGAAAACAACAAGTCTTGGCAACAATAAGAGGATATGAGAACCACCCCCAGTGGAAAACAGTGTAATCACTTATGAAAAACAATACGGAGGGGTGGCACCTGTGGCTCAAAGGAGAAGGGTGCCGGCCCCATATGCTGGAGGTAGGGGGTTCAAGCCCAGCCTTGGCCAGAAACTGCAAAAAAACAAAACAAAACAAAACAGTACGGAGGGCTCAGCGGCTAGAGCGCTGGCCACATACACCAAGGCTGGCAAGTTTGAACCCAGCCCCACCCTGCCAAACAACAATGACAACTACAACAAAAAAATAGCTGGGCATTGTGGCGGGTGCCTGTAGTCCCAGCTACTTGGGAGGTTGAGGCAAGAGAATCGCTTAAGCCCAAGAATTTGAGGTTGCCATGAGTTGTGATGCCATGGCACTCTACCAAGGGCAACAAAGTGACACTCTGTCTCAAAAAAAAAAAAAAAAAAATACTAAAAGAATAAAAGCTAAACTGAACTAAAGAAGTTCAGCCTTCCTACCATCCTGCGGTGCACAAAGCCTTCCTAGACCTGAGGAGGGCCTGTCCTCAGGATCCCTCCTCTCTGCCTCCACTGACATTTCTGGACTCCTGGACTAGGAGTCCAAATAGTTTTTAACACAGCTGAGCTGTTGGTGGTGTTCAGCCAGCTTTATAGGGCCAGACTTTTCCTGCTTCCCTGGATTCCCAAGACTGGCGTCTTACTACGCTCCACAGTCCCCACAAGCAGCCCTGGGGGAGTGTGCACATGTTGGCCGCCTCTCTGCAGAGTGCTGAGGACAGGACACTGCCCTCTCTGACTTTGAGCCCTGGCATTTAGAAAACTGCATGCAAACAGTAACTATTTAATATGCCCCAACAGATTAAAACAACATTAAGCATAAGCCAGCTGCTTTTATCTGTAACTTCTTGTTTATCTCTTGTAGCTCAGAAACCGATTTTCCTCGTATCAGCAATGGTCACACCAGGCCTCCTAATGTAGTCCTTCAGAGATACTCTGAGAGGATCGGGTGCTGGCCAAAACAAACAAGCAAAATCCAAACAAACAGATTGCTGGAGAAATTCAAATCTGACTAAAATGCCGGCTTGTGTTCAAAACCTTCATCTCCTGGGGTCAGGCCAGGTGACTGGCACCCAGCAATGAGAAGAATGCCCATCTGGCCTGTTCTACAGCTCTGCCCTGCCCTGCCCTATCCCCAAGTCAGTGTGGCATGGGTACAGGGCACATCTCTGAAGTTTTCCATTACCACGGAGGCCAAGAGGAGTTGATGTCCAAAGATTACATGGTCATTTTCTGATATTTTATTTTAAAGGAACAAATTGAGCTTCAAAATTAACAGAAATGGATACATTCCCAGGTCAAGTCACAAAGTCCAGCTTTTCTCATGATTTGCTTGGGACACAGGCCATGCACAACAAGTTTCTATGGGAAAATGGGGTCAAGGCTAGACTGGGGACATCAAGATGAATCCTCAACCCCGCCCCCAGGGGGTAGGCGACGGCATCCAGCTCAAGCCTCCAGTGATTGCTGGCGACCCTTTACATCTGGGTATGGGGGCTGCAAGGTGCGGGAGTGAGAGTGGGTTCTGGGTACATGGGACACCAGGCTGTGAGAGGAGGGATGAGGGCCAGGGGAGTGAGGAAGCTTGGGGGGGTAGGAGGGGTGCTGAAGAAAGAAGGGAGGAAAGGAGCAGGTGGACAGGCAGATCCTTGCAGCCCTGCAAGACCCAGCCTGGAGGAGAAGGCTGTGGGGACAGGACACAGAGCTCCCTGTTTCCCTCTGTGCTGTTCAACCACATCCCCTGGAGTTAAGGTGGGAAGGAACAGGAGACACCTCTGTTCACCTTCCTTACTGTTCCACCCTCTCCTTAAGAGAGCTTCCACTTCTCCCGGCCACCATTATTTGCTAATATTCTCACACAAAGGCACACAGATGGCATCACAGGCAGCGAAGAATCAGGCTGAAGATGGGATCATGCCATGCCCAGGGTGTAGACGACAGTGAGGAAAGAGAATCAGGGAGCAGAAGCAAGAGGCGGAAGGAGGACAGCCCCTTCCTCCAGCCTCTCTGCAGGAGGGCCTGTACACCTTTGTCAAGCCACCCTGTGAGGGGAGCCGACAGTCTCTCCCTACACCATAAAGAGCTAGCACTGGCTCTTTCATGGGCCCCATTCAGTTTTCGACACTTGTGTTATTATTTTTCCTTCTCTACTATTTTGCCGTTCCACACAACTGTACAATAGCTCAGCTGTGTTAAAAACACCAAAGTCTACTGCCTTAGAGAGCTCGGTATCAATGGAATGGAAAATCCAGTGAGGGAGAAGGTATAAGCTGCAACGCCACGGAAGCTGGTGAGTCAGGATGAAAAAAACGGGAGCACCAAACCCATGTTTCTGTCGTTCTCCAGTTTTTACGTAGTTCATCTTCAATGGATCCTGAGTTTTACATTTGGATATCCATTTTAAGATAGCAGCCTGTCCTTTAGAATTATATTTAAAAAAAAAAAAAAAAAGTGGTGGCTCACACCTGTAATCCCAGCAGTCTAGGAGGCTGAGGCGAGTAGATTGCTTGAGCTCACGGGTTTGAGACCAGCCTGAGCCAGAGGAAGACCTCATCTCTCAAACTAGCCAGGCGTTGTGGCAGGCACCTATAGTCCCAGTTACTAAGGAGGCCGAGGCAAGAGAATTGCTTGAGCCCAAGAGTTTGAGGTTGCTGTGAGCTAAGATGCTACTGCACTCAAGAGTTTCAGGTTGCTGTGAGCTATGATGCCACAGCACTCTACTGAGGGTGCCAGAGTGAGATTCTGTCTCAGAAAAAAAGTTTTGCTTATGCATGCTTATTTTTAAAAGCCAAGAGGGTGACAAGAAAGCCCCACTTTTTGAACATGGGGATAAAACTATATCTTCAAAATGCATCGTTATTTCACTCATTCATCCCACCAATGCTTATGGAGCACCTACTACATGCTTGAGGCCGTTGTAGCCATAAAATACGGTAACCTACAGCATATTTAGTGTGCATCTGTGATCAAACTTTAGAATTCATGGTAAAGGTTCTACAACCTGTGATTATACTAAAAACCACTCTTAAAAGGGTGGCGCACTTACATGCTATATGAATTATGTCTCAATTAAAAACCTCATTGTACCCTAGCACTCTGTGGGGCTAAGGCTGGTGGACTGTTTGAGCTCAGGAGTTCGACACCAGCCTGAACAAGGGCAAGACCCCATTACTACTAAAAACAAAAACTAGCCCGTTATAGTGGTGTACACCTATAGCCCCAGCTACTTGAGAGGCTGAGGCAAGAGGATTGCTCAAGCCCAATAGTTCGAGGTTGCTGTGAGCAATGATGTCACAGCACTCTACCCAGGGCAACAGAAAAAACAAACAAACAAAAAAAAAAAAAACCCAAAAAACAGGGATCCTCCGGCCTCCACCTTCCAGAATACTAGGATTGTAGGCATGAGCCACCTCAGCTAGCCTATTTTAACTTCTTGAATGAAATTTTTCTGAACTCTATTATCTCCTATCTTCTAAAACAATGCTGAAAATATAATTTAACAGATACTTTTTCAGATTGCTCACAAAAAACAGTAAAGTATACCAACTCGTTTGCCCCCATTCCTGAGAGTACAGGCTTTGGGTTTTCTGAGTTATCAGATTTACCTTTCAAATTTTCTGTGTCTTCATTTGCTAACAACTCTTACCATTACCAGACAACTGTCTCTAGAAACCAGTCAGACTTTTTCAAACCTGCTTCTAATCTGCTTAGCTAGAATATCATGCAAGTTTCCATGTGAGCACATATGCCTGTGTGTGCAAAGAGAAGGCAGATGAAGAGAGGAGGGACAGGAAGAATGAATGGAAAATAATGAGGAATTCCAGAAGTCCATCGGAAGCCCAATGTTTGTTATCTGTGGGGAGTTTATATTAGGAGACTTTAAACTTCTACTTTATGAAAAAATTTTTAAATTTTTTGTAATGTGTATTGCTACAATTTATATAATGAAAATGATTTTCATATTAATATTTTATATTATGCTTTATAATATTAAACTTTTATATTACCTAAGCATATAAACTAATCTACATATTAAGCTGTCATGAACTGACTCTTCCAGGATGCTCAGAGGACTGGTTAGAGGGAAAAGAGCAAGGTGAGAGAGTGACCTGGGGGATCCAGAGAATTTGGCATTGACCTCCTGGTTTCAAATCCCATCTCTGATATTTACAAGCTGTTCAACTGTTAAGAAGCTAATTTCATGGGGGGGCGCCTGTGGCTCAAGGAGTAGGGTGCTGGCCCCATATGCCAGAGGTGATGGGTTCAAACCCGGCCCCGGACAAAAAAAAGAAGAAGCTAATTTCATGCTTAGTCTTATCAATAATCAACATTCTACTATAAGTCATATTTATCAAAAATATCCATTGGTCTCTAGCACGTACCCAGGAACTATGCTGAGTGTTAGACAAACGTTATTTTTTTTTAACCTTTACAACGACTCAATGGAAGGAGGCATCATCATCTCCCATGGTCAATACCAAAACTGAGTCTCCACCCAGGGAAGGTCCAGGCTGGCGGCTGGGGTCCTCCCCACCAGGTTACAACGCCTCCCTTTTGAAGCACTGGTTTTTGCCTCTGACCAAGCTAAATCCTCAGACCAGTAATAGCCACTTCATAGGATTATTAAAGGAACTAAATAAGGGAATATATGTGGGTGCCTCATCAACTCTAAAAATGGCAATAAATGTGGGTGCCTCCTCAACTCTCATGTGCCTTTTAAAATGTCACTTCTGTGATAATTATCAGCACCATTATTTACGGCCTTCTCCAACATTGTTCCTTCCTCCCTAATTCTTGGCAGCACTTTGGGCAGCAAGGCAGACCAAGTACCCCAAGGTTTAGAAATGTGAAGGCATATTGATGATCAGTGACACTCAAGCAATAATGACTATCAGAATGTCACCAGCACTTAAAAGATTCATCAAAAATATTAAATAGTAAAATTTTCCTCAAGTTAGAATTCTCCTTCAGAAAGAAATATTTAATCGTCCTGAGTCGAGTGACTGACTGCAATGAAGAATTCAGATAAAATACCAGGACAGATCCCAAAAGATGAAATATCTTGGAGAAGAGAAACCCACACCCTAGGGAGAAAAGCAATCCACATCCACACAAAAATGCCCTTTAAAATCACGGACGGAAATCTGTCCTCTTTTAGCATCTTTGTTAAGAAACCACGTCTCTGCTGTCGCACACATGAAAAAGAAAACATAACACCCCCACAAACACATCCAGATGTTCACGAATATTCATGATGTGCTTCCAATTTGACTTGGACTCATTCATGATTTATTTTTGATTAAGTTTCATCAGCTTCTGCTTGGGCCTATGAGATGGATGGCATTGCTGTAACACAAATTTAGAACATCTTCATATTCTAAGTAAATGCAGAAAGTCTCTCAAATGACTCCTAAAAAAATTTAAAAACTTAGGCGCAAGCCTCAGAACAGCCAGGCAGCAAGGAACAGGTGGCTTCCTCCTGAACCTGGACTCTAACAGCATTCTGGAATTGCTAAATTAAGCCTCCATTTCTTCTGTGATTTATCACAGAAGAGAAAACACATTAGAACATGATTTTCTTTTTTGAGTAATTCAATGGAACACTAAAGAAGAGGCAGGAGCCGTGCTCTGGGACGCTGAGACACACATTTTCTAAAGTTTCCATTCTAGTCAGTGTCCTTCTGGACACAGTTGAAAAGCCAGAGTAACTAAAGCAACCAGAGTGAACAAATTTGCTCAACATTGTACCATCTTGCTTTCTTATACTTAAAAAGCTTCAAACTTCTAAACTAAAAGAAAAAGCAGCTCCAAGTCCAAATGTACTACTGAAATGGAGGTCAGGAAGAGAGAGCCAGAGGAAGCTCCAGACACACGCAGGTGGTGGGGGGCTCAGTGCCTGTGGCTTTGGTCATTTCGGTGCCCAGGAGGAGCTGTGGCAAGAGATCAGTCTAAAATCCGAACCTGCAGGTCAGGAGGCCAGTGTCAGGCGTATGGGGCAACACCAGCAAAGGTGGAGGCCCACGCCCAGGTAATTCCAGGCTGTATCCTGCAGGTTATCTTCCTAATCCTATTCCAGATCACAACAGGCCCAAGAAGGGCCCTGGAGGACAGGTGGGCCACTTGGCATAGGCCCCTCCACCTTCAAGGAGGGTCTCAAATTTAAATGACATTCTATAGACAGTTGCAGAAACCTAGAAGCAGACACTCATCGCACACCTTTAAATCTTGTCTAACTCCAAGACCTCACTGTCTCTGGTGTGCTACAAATTAACGTTTTTAAATACCCTATAATTAGCTTGTGATTAGCCCAAATAAACTACACTGTAATCTTCCATGTTAAAAAGTGGTTAATTGTTAAGTGTAAACATTGAGATCACAGGACAATTTTGGCAACCTGGTTTTAATATCCCAGGCCTCTAAAACAGGCACCTGGCCTGAGCCTCATTCAGCTTCTGAACAGTCTTGATTCCAAAAACAGGGATAGCTCCCTTTCCGAGCCAACCTCTGACCAAGCCCTGGCCCTTTGATTCTGCCATCAAAGTGGACTCTTTCATTTGTGTTCCTCAGGTTTTCTCCCCAGTTAGTATCAATTTTCTGAAAATTTAGCTATGCTCTAGGCTGTATTTAACAAGAAACAACTTTCACTTTTCGACAACTTAATTATATTTTAAGCAGTATGCTAGTTTGGTTTTTGATCTCCCAGGCATTATATTTATTAAAATAAACATACAAAAATCAGTCATTTACAAATGTTCAGGAGAAAAATAAGTTGAAGTTGTTGATCCACACTGGAAAAACATGAAGACCTCTTCACTCTCCCACTTTTAAATCAGACAGAACACAGCCAGTCTGTCGGTCTCCACAGTTGCACAAACAGTATCTAAGAGGATGGAAACACACCTGAACTGATCACGGGGTTAATAACAACGTTCTTAATTACCGGAGATATGGGATGCCAAGATCAATTCTGGCACCAGGAGATCTGTTTATGTGCACATTCATGAAGTGCAATGTACAAAAAATACTGACTAAATTAGCCCTGGACATTTGATTACAAATGTGACTCTGTTTGAGAGGAGACAGAACAGAGAACTGTATCACCATCTGGCTTAAGATATAACGCCTCCGTGTCTTTGCACATCCAGTGTGACTCCTACAGCAGAATGGAGTTCAGAATCAGCCATCTAATGTCCACGGTACTGATTGCAATCTGCAAATCCACAGTAGCCCAAAGCTAGGGAATAAAGTTAAGACAAAACAAAACAAAAACTAATGCCATTCAGAGCAACAATTAGGCTTTGGCAGGATGAAACAAGATCATATGCGATACAATTGTCATTCTTATCCTGTGCAAATGAATGGAAGAACTGTCTTACAAGCGTCTATCCTCTGAGGGGAGACCAACATTTCCTAAAAAACGCTACTGGCCTATGGACAAAACTGGGGGAACCTCCACTTTCCTGATTGTTTTCTTTTCCTTTTTGTAAGTCTAGCCCTTTACAGAAAGACTGATCATTTTCTTGAAAACTGTTTTCCACATGGCATTTCTCTCTGCAGCATTAACAAAAGTAGAACAGTCAAGGAACACAAACAAGAACCCGCACACAGACTGGACTGTGTGTACATGTCTGCACAAAGCTACAAGCAAAGCAAGATCAAGTTCTCCTCGTCCCAACCGGAACGGACGATTGCGAAATGACAATTAGTTTTGTTTGTCTTATGAATAGTGATGAATCAGAGAAACATTCTATTGTATCTTTTTACATCATTAATAACCAAAAAACTTATGAACAAATTCCACATTTTTTTTTTTTCCCCCTATATAGCCTAGCTTAATTTTCCAGCCACAGTAAACTTCTTCCAATGGCCTATCCAGGCCACATTTTGACTTTCCTAAACTGGGTTTGGGACCCTGTTCTGTATTCCTACACAGTATTTTAATAGTCTTGTTTATTTGCCTCATGCAGAATCATTCCTCCACCATCAATAATGGTTCTGAGACCACATTTTACTGCCAGAATACTCAATATTTCTACTGACATTCCTGGTCCTTAAAGACCTCGGTGCACCTCCGTCTCCACTTGGAGTCCCTTTTCCTTGTACACAGTCGTGATAACGCTTTGGCACAGAAGTGTGCTGCCAGGGGTGGGGACTTGTGGGCTCTGTGCCTCACCAACAACCACACAAATTTGTTTGCTGCCAACACCCAAACAGATTCAACCTCAAAGATGCCAAGGAAGTTGAAACTGCCAGTAATCAGAGGCCATCTTGAGCAAGGTTTTTCCCTGGCTACAGTGTCACTTTGACAGATGTCAGACTTAGCATCCCTAGAGTTGGGTCCATTATGAACTTGGAAAGCTATTGTCCTTTCTGGTTGTAGCTTCTCCCAGCCAAAAAAGAATCACACAGGGATGTGCCAAATGTGCAGAAATATGGGCAACTTCCCTGCTGTTCAAAAGCACTAATGTCCCAATCCCCAGCAGGGGCAAAGGCCGTGGTCCAAACACACCATTCCTTTAGGGCCTGTTTGGTGCTAAATATAAACTCTCGCCCGAGTTATAAATGTGAATCATAATCCCTGTCTATATTGTTCAATTTTTACCCATCTGTACTCTCTGCTGTCTTCATAGTAACTAACTGGCCCCAAAGACACTTTATCTTCTGCTTTATTCCAGTCAGGATCTGGGCGATCAGGTTCCAGAGAAGGAGCTGGACATCAGTCCAGAAAGTTAATTATTAACATCCTTATCAAAACCTTTTATTTTTCAGGATTAAATCAAGCATCTCTGTGGGAAGGGTGTTTGGTTTATTTTTCAGCTGACACGTAATTAGCTTTTAAGGACAATGCATTTTTGGACTTTTGAAAGCCAAACACAAATACTTAAATATCTATTCTATCTATGACACAGGTCCCCAACCTTTTTGGCTCCAGAGACTGGTTGCATGGAAGACAATTTTCGTACGGTAAGGGGAGTGCGGGGGGGACGGGACCAGAGGAGGAGTCCAGGTGGTGCTGCCGTGATGGGCGGGAGGGCCTGGGAACGCAGAGGAAGCTGTGCTGGAACACCCTCTGCCCACCTCCTACTGTGCGGCCTGCTTCCTAACAGGCCCTGACAGTACAGGTACAGTCTGAGGCCTGGATGTTGGGGACCACAGATCTATAGAATATTTCCTCGATCCCCAAAATTCACTCTGAGGATGATTTGGAATGAAACAAAGTCATAAACGGATTTAGTCCAGCCCTCAAAAATTTCCATCCTCAAGACTATCTTCCAAACCATCAGCCCCCAACCTTTTTGCTCCCAGGAACCAGTTTTATGGAAGACAATTTTTCCACAGACCGGGGATGGGAGGAGGTGGTGGTGGTGGGACAAGAGGCAGAGCTCAGCGGGTGATGCAGATGGGGAGCTCCAATCAATGCAGCGGATACTCCGCTGCCCACCTGCCGCGCAGCCTGGTTCCTGTCAGCCATCTCCAGGCACCTTTTTGGCACCAGGGGCTGGTTTCATGGAAGACAACTTTTTTCCCACGAAGGGGGAAGGAGTGGGTGGGAGGAGGGAAGACAGAATGGGACAAGAGGTGGAGCTCAGGCAGTGACGCTGGGCGGCCATAACAGGCCTGCGGGTTGGTGTCCACAGTTCTAAATGACTTTTTCTACTGCAGACACAGCAAGCACAACGCTACTTTTACCCCCATAGAATATTTTCGGTTTCTACTGTGTTATTCTGTATCTCTTCTAACTGCCTCTGGTGGGCTATTTCTTCTCCAAGCCATCTGCACTCACCTTTGCCAGGCTGCTGACAAACATGGAAAGGAAGTACTCCTCCCCAGGTCCCCGACCCAAGGCTGCTCCACCCAGCAGCAAAACAGGGAGGCAGGTTGTCGACTTGTCTGAAGGCAGAATTAAAAGTACAGAAATGTGCTGAATGCTAAATTCAGGTGCAGTAAAAGGAAACCTGATGGACTGAAAGGTACAGCTTTTCCAGACGATGAATTCCCAGCAGGAGTGGAGATCTGTGACGAGCTGACCACCATGAGAGGGAACGTGCAGGTTACTTTGTTGTGGGCCCGGCCTGCAGTCTAATGCCAGTGTCCACTCCTGAGCCATTGAATGACGCCTGAGATGCCGAGCCCCTGCCCTGACATTCAGCAGTTCCAAGTTCCCCTCCACTCAGGCAACTGGCCATAGAAGAATTTAAATATGCTAATTCAGGATCTTACTTTTCTCACTAATCATAATTCAAAGAATGAACAATCAGATTCCAGCCTGGCTTGAATTAGCTCCCATCAAGTTCACTCACTACCCCCCATTTTTGCTCCTCTGATGGGAGCTAATTAAGCTCATGGGGTACTGTTTTGGTCCCCCAGACTGTCTTTTCTGGCTCTGGAACAGAGCACACCAAATTAGCTCCATCTGTCTAAATGGGAAGGCAGGGCAAGTGTGGTGACTCACACCTATAATCCTAGAACTTCGGAGGCCAAGGCTGGAGGGTCGATTGAGCCCAGGAGTTTGATTGCTGAGGCCAGGAGTTTTAAGACCAGCCTGAACAAGTGCAAGACCCCATCTCCACAAAAAATAGAAAAATTAGCAGGGTGTTGTGTCATGTCTTAGTCCCAGCTGCTCCACAGGCTGAGGCAGAAGGATCACTTAAGCCCAAGAGTTCAAGGTCAACAAGTTATGATGACTCTACTGCATTCTAGCCCAGGTGACAGAGCAAGACTCTGCCTTTAAAAAAAAAAAAAAAAAAAAAAAAAATTAATAGGCTCGGCGCCCGTAGCTCAGTTATTAGGGCGCCAGCCACATACACCAAGATGGGCAGTTCGAACCCAGCCCGAGCCTGCTAAACGACAATGACAATAAATGCAAAAAAAAAAAAAAAAAAGAAAAAAGAAAAAAATGTAAATGAGATGGAAGTTACTGACCCCACCTACAGGCAGGCTTCCTTCCCTACATAGAAGCTGCCTTCCCAGGTTCCCAAACACAAGACTCTCAACTCTTAACCAGCTAGAATTGTACCAACTCATCACCATCATTTCCCTGCATAGTAAAATGTCCAAGGAGGCCCCAGAGCATGCCACTAGACTATAAGCCAAGGTCATAAGTGCAACATTCAAGAATTCGGTGCAAACTTTAAGTTGTTGTTCTGGGTAACCATGCCAAAATGAAGGGACTTTTTCATTAACTACATTCCAATAGGAGAACCTAATACATTGCAATAGAGCATGGCCATCTTTTGACACATAGCTACTTTCTTTATAAGAAGGAAACAACCCCACTGTTCACATATTCTAGGGAACAGTTATATGAAAGAACCCATGACAACGATACCCACCTCAGCAAAGTGTCAGGCTCCTGGGATCTCCCCCAACTGACACTTCTCAGCCAAAACTCAACAACTGCTACATCTGGGGAAGGAGAGTGCACCTTACCAATCTAGGAATTCCCCAGCCCAGGCATAATAGGGGTTGGATGTAAGGCTATTATGTCATAGCTTAAATCTGCATGGTAGTTCACAACTCCCACCCCCACCCTTGGCTTTCAGAGAGGGATTTCCCATAAGCAAGATGCAAAGGTAATGTTAAGAACACCTGTTAATGGTTTGTCAACATCCTCACCTCCCTGAAGTCCTTCCCAGACCAGGCCAATCAAAGGACTGCCACCTTGACATCAAATATTTGGTAGTCATAATATAAGATTAATTTTGACCCAAAGAATCTTTACTTATGTTGAGTTAAGGAAAGGAAGAAAAGTGCACAAGGGCACCATAGTCTTGGGGTGGAAACAGACTATGTCCACTTACAGAATATGCAACAGTAGTACCCAGCTGCTTACTGGGTCCCTTATTGAATGAAGAGGAGACCTTTTGTAGAACATAAAAGGAATAGTTAGTAAAAAAGAATCATCTGTTCTTAATTCTAAATCAGTTGCTTAATTATTGGCTTTTTGTTGTTGTTGTTCTCAGCCTACGTACATGTATTGGAATGAGGGAGGAGTCAATTGAAAAGTTTTCAGGACTGGCGCAGTGGCTCACGCCCATGATCCCAGCACTCTGGGAGGCCGAGGTTGGTGGATTGCTTGAGCTCACAAGTTTGAGACCAACTTGAGCAAAAGCAAGACCTCCATCTCTATAAAAATAATAGAAAAACGGAGGCAAGAGGATCACTTGAGCCCAAGTCAGAGGTTGCTGTGAGCTAAGACACCATGGCACTCTATCCAGAGCAACAGCTTAAGACTCTGTCTTGAACAAAAAAAAAAAAAAAAAGAAAGAAAGAAAGAAAGAAAGAAAGAAAGAAAAGTTTTCAAACTTTTTTCTAAAGGCAGAGGAGCTCTGCTATTCAAATCAGATTCGCGTAGCATTCCCCCCAAAATGGATGGTCTGGATGAGCAGATATGGAGGGTTGAACCTCTTTTCTTCTGTCTCACCTCCCCACCCCCTTCCCGAGAAGGTCTTGAGGTCAACACAGTAAAACAAAACAATTCGAAAGGCAGGGAACTAAAATGAATCCAATATTTAGCAAATTTAAACTGACAAATATAGAAGCTTAGGTTAAGATATTTTACAGCAAATATAAAACATGAACTACTACGCATACAAATTAAAAAGAGCAAGTCTAAAGGCCCCACTAATTATACACAGAAAGGTCTTTGCAAAACAGCTGAGTGAATTTCAATGCACCCAAGTGACAGAGGAGGATATAGTCATGAAAGATGGTGATGACAAAAACAACTCAAAGACACAGAAGAACTACAATAAAATGTTAAATAAGAAGTGATTTACACACAGAGAGATTGTACTGCTGATTTTAAAATGCCCAGAAGCACACCAGCATGGTTCCTGCTACATGAGAGACGACAGGTGATTTCTTGCTTCTTTAAATTTTACCTAGGTTTTCAAATAAAAACTAAAAAAAAAAAAAAAAAAAAGAAGAACAAGAAGGAAAAGAACAAAGGAAGAGAAGGAAAAAATAAAGAAGAAAAGGGAAGGAAAGACAAGTAGAGAACTGGATTAGACACCCTTTGGGCTTAGAGCAGATCAAAACGTACTATAGCAAAAATATCCTTTCCCCCGAAGTCAAAAAAGAAAAGAAAAGGAAAGGAAAAAGAAAAAAGGAAAAAGCCTAGTCTTTTAATGAATGTAATGATCTGGCCCGACTTCCCCAGCCAGCACTTGTTTGAGGCCTGCAGCAGGCCCAGGTTGGTCCGTCCCCTAGGTCTGCATTTCTACCCTGCACTAGTGCAGGAGCCTGTGGACAGGGGCCCCGGCCAGGCCAGAGCTGCAGCCAGCTCTGCAGAGGCAAATGCCTGCACCCCCACTCACCACGTCCAGGTCCTGGGAAACCCGCCGTTTCCGCAGCTCCTCCATCCTCTCACACACGTCGGAGAAGCAGGTGTTGTAATAATCTGCATACTGCTGTGCCAGGTCGTCGATGTTTCCCAGTGAACCATCCTGAGCAGGAGGGAGAAACAGAAGAACAAAGGTTTTCAGGGCAGTGCACCCTGGAAAAGCTCCCAGCCACTGAACCTCCCCCACCCCCAATAATGCCCATATTTTTTATTTTTTTATATTTTTAATTAAATTTTTTTTTTATTGTTAAATCATAGCTGTGTACTTTTGTGCAATCAAGGGGTACAATGTGCTGGTTTCATATACAATCTGAAATGTTCTCATCAAACTGTATGGCCGTATTTTTTAACCAGGCGCACTAAGCGCCAGGCTAAGTTTCTCGTGTGACACCTCCTAATCCTCAGGACAGGACAGCCCTCTGAGATGGGACCTCTTTTTTTTCTTCGATATATCAATGAGCAAACAGCAGTTCAAAGAACTTGAGCAGCCACCCATGGATCCCAGGACCAAGAAGCCAAGAGGTCAGATCTCCAACTTGGGACTGTCTGGTGCCAAGGCCACGGTCTTCAACCTGAACATCTCGGCCTGCCCAAACAGAGCTGAGCAGAAAACTCCAGGAAAGTACTTTCAGCAACACAGTATAAGTAAGAGACCCCCTAACCCCCCAGTGTGGCCTCTGGGATGCTCACGAAAGAGACAGATGCCAGGACCACACCCAGAAATACTAATTGGAGCCTGAGAATTCAGAAACCAATAGGGAAATGTTGCATCTAAAACACAGCTCACCATACCTCTCCTGAGAGCCTCAGAAAAGTGGAAAATCTTGTTCATTAGCCATTAGTGTTCATTTCCATGTGTCATTCCTTATTATAGACATTAATATTCATATTCATTAGAGTTATTATTCATTAGTCATTCCAAGCACAGATGCAAGAGCACATGCTACAAATTCACCTAAACTAATAAGTAAACATGTCATTTTTCCCTTCACCACAGCAATGCCTACACGGGTGCTCTGGAGCCCGTCTCCGAGTTTACACCCAGCTCAGCTACCCTGTACTGGTTCAGTACTACCCTGTACTACCCTGTACTGGTTAAGTGGCCTTGGGCCTTTTTCTTAATCTTGCAGGAACCCTGGAATGATCGAGGCACCTATATCAACAGTGAGGAACCACTGTGTAACACAGACGAAGTGCTCAGACCTTAGCTGGCTCGCACATCCTGCCTGGCACACAGTAAGCGCTCAAAACTTAGAGTAATGTAATATTCACTATGAGACTAGATTTCACACACCGTAGTGTTTGGTGAGTGGATTCGTAAATACACATCTAAGCACCTAAGGGGGGCAGGGGCGGGGGAGGAATGCTACATCCATTTGTAAGCTGTGCCATTTCTTCCAACAATTCACTCCTGTGAAGACATCCCCTCTCCTTGTGGCCTTTTTACTTCATCATTACTCTTTGGTATGAATAAATACAACTTTTTTTTTTTAATTGAATCACAACTGCGTACATTAATGCAATCATGGGGTACAATGTGCTGGTTTTATATACAATTTTAAATATTTTCATCAAACTGGTTAACATAGCCTTCACGACCTTTTCTTAGTTATTGTGTTCAGACATTTATATTCTGCATTTAGTAACTTTCATCTGTACCCTTCTAAGATGCATCTTGGTGTGGTCCCAACCCTCCCTTTACCCACACTCCTCTCTCCCCTCCCCTCCCTTGCCCCTTTCCCCATATTCTTGTGCTATAGTTGGGTTATAGCCTTCATATGAAAACCATAAGTTAGTTTCACAGTAGGGCTGAGTACATTGGATACTTTTTCTTCCATTCCTGAGATACTTTGCTAAGAAGAATATGTTCCAACTCCATCCATGTAAACATGAAAGAGGTAAAGTCTCCATCTTTCTTTAAGGCTGCATAATATTCTATGGTATACATATACCGCAATTTATTAATCCCTTCGTGGATCGATGGGCACTTGGGCTTCTACCGTGACTTAGCAATTATGAATTGGGCTACAATAAACATTCTGGTACAAATATCTTTGTTATAATGTGATTTTTGGTCTTCTGGGTATATACCTAGTAGAGGAATCATAGGATTGAATGGCAGATCTATTTTTAGATCCCTAAGTGTGCTCCAAACATCTTTCCAAAAGGAATTATTAATTTGCATTCCCACCAGCAGTGCACAAGTGTTCCCTTTTCTCCACATCCATGCCAACATCTCTGGTTTGGGGATTTTTGTGATGTGGGCTAATCTTACTGGAGTTAGATGATATTATGATTTGCTTTTCTCTGATGATTAAGGATGATGAGCATTTTTTCATGTGTCTGTAGGCCATGCCCCTGTCTCCTTCAGAGAAGTTTCTCTTCAAATCCCTCGCCCAGCCTGAGATGGGATCACTAGTTCTTTTCTTGCTAATACATTTGAGTTCTCTGTGTATAATACAACTTTTAAACAATGCCAAGTTGCACACGTATTTTCCACCCTATAGACTGCTCACCAGGCCTGTAGTTATCTTAGTCTGGGTGCCCCACCCATGGCAACACAAGCCTGCTTCTGCAAAGCAGCCGAGATGCAGGCAGGTCTTAGGAGTCAAGCTTCTGCCAAAGCCTTTCTGCTCAAACCCTACCCCCCAGCCCTACCCTACTTCTGCATTCTCTGACTTTACAGAACTAAGAGAGAAAAGAAACGAAAATCGAAAGAAATGGTTTTTCAGAAAAGCATCTTCCTTTCCCACCAGTAATGTGCTACACATTTATAGTAACTGCCTCAAAGTTCTTAGTACTGAGCTAGGGATGAGAAGGTCGCTTCCAAGGCCAGGAAGATCTTTGAACATTTGAACATGTCTGGGCAAAAGTCACCCACTCTCTACAGTCTGCCTGAGACGACTGGCTAGACCCACAGCAGCCAAGATGACAGCCCCCTCCTCATCAAGGCAGAGGTGGTCACGTGTCCAGGAGGGCAATGACACCAGTCAACAAGGAGACTGGCCGCCGACCCTAGGACATGCACGGGAGTCTCCTCATCTTAGGGTTTCTGCCTCCAGCGAAGAAAACTGCTTGAAAACAGAATCTCTCTTGGGAGGAGGAGGAGCCAGGCCAGAAGAGCTGAAGGTGGGGTTCCTGAAATATGACATGATAAATCAAAAAAGAATGGCGAGGACTGCCCTGACTTGTCGCAGCTCAGCAACACATGCCCCACAGGCCACAACACAACCGTGCACAGCCTCCCAACTGCTTTTCCTGTCTTCTTCACCACCTGGCCCAATATGCCGCCAGAGCCACCTTGCTAAGCAGAGATGTGCCTTGTCTCCCTCCACAAGAGCCTTCCATGCCACCTTTACCCATCCTGTAAAATAAACGCACACAGCCCAGCCTGGCCCTCAGTCTCCCTCACCTGGGGAGTCCCCATTTCCAGCCCAGTAGAGGCCTGTGGATTGGAGGGTGAAGTGCAGAGGAGCTGGACAGCTATGGGCAGCCTCCTCTGCCAACGTGAGGAGCGGCAAGGCAGCCCCCCCAAACCCCATTAAAACACATACACAGGAGAACTGAGGGAAACCACTGGAGGAAATGGGGAAAGGAGGGGGGCAGAAGAGCAGCTCCCATGGGGTCAGCTGTTGTGACCACCAGCTGCTGACAGCCACGACCAGGAGAGCAAAGCTCCAGCCCTCCCTGCAAGGGCGGGATTCACAGGGCTGCCTGAGCCATCTCAGAAAGCCAGGCAGTTCCTAGGACAAAGAGAAATGGGCAAAGCACCCACCCTGATTAGCCAAGGGATATTTGCTTATACTTCAAAGAAACAAAGCCCTCACCATCCCTGTTCACCTCAAGCACCTCACATTTTCTCAGCCGCTTTCCCCAGGATACGTTAGCAACAAAAGTCAAAAAAGAGCTCCTTTCTTAGTGTGTGCTTGAGGTCAAGGGGGAGCAACTTTACCCAACAGCCCATTTTTACGTGTTATAGGCCCCATCACCACCAATGCCCAGACCCCTTGAAGACACTGGGCTCCTCAGACTTGTTATGGTCTCTCAGGGACGTGATGCTATCCTCATCCAGAAACTTCTGCCTTCTCCAGCCAAGAAATGAAACATACCTGCCACCTCTGACCAGGCAGAACAAACATCCAGTGAGCCTGTTAATGAGGTTGCCCATGGCTGGCTGTTGTGGAATGGAAACCAATCACTCTCCTAACACACAAAGGCCCACTCAAATGCTCCACTGTGAAATCCCAGTTTCTCTCGAAAGTAACCAGGTTTCTCCTTTGTGAATTGTCCGACCTGTCACAGCCAATTGTTTCCTTGGACTAATCAAAGCCACCAGAAAAAAATCAGAAGACAAATACAGTAGAACTTCCATGGTGACCCCCTCCCTACACGGGCGAGCCTCCTTACTGACCTAATTTTTATAGACTGGACGTGCACCACATGTACATCTCTGTACAGTCGGCCTAGGTCCTTATGTTGCCCAGTCTGTTACAGTCCCTTGGGTGGTCAACTTACAGAGGTTCTACTGTATTTTTATAGCTTTGTTCAAACTACTTTTCGCCCTTTTTCTCTCCTCTCACATACATCCTAAGAACATTGTGACGATGCAGGAAAAGACAAACTGTTTCTCCTAAATGCTCATGTAACAGATCAGTCCTGACACAGATGTGTGGGACTTAACCCCACCCCCAGCAACCAAGAAATCAATTCCTCAGTGGACACTAGGGAGTTTCCTACTCCCACCTACTTCTACCAACCCTAGACAGTGTTGAATCTCCCAGGCTGAGGTCTCTCAGTCCCCCAAGGCTGCCCCACCTCTAATACCAATAGCAAACTTCCGATCCTTTCACCAGCTACAACGGTTCCTACAATTCCCTCCTTGAATCTGATTAATTTGCTAGAGCAGCTCGTAGAACTCAGAGAAATGGAGCAAAAGTATGGGGGAAGGAAAAGAGAGGTTCCCTGCCCTCTCCGGACCCCTACAAATAAAGTATTCAGGACACTTCTTTACATAGGCATGGATGATTATATCAAAAGCCATGGACGACTGACTCAACCTTTGGCCTCTCTCCCCTTCCCTGGAGACTAGAAGATGAGGCTGAAACTCTCAACCAGTAACCCTGCCCTGCTCTTCACTGCCCCTTCCTAAAGCTACCTAGGGGTGACCAGTCAACTCCTTAGCATACAAAAAGACACATCACTTTTGAGATTCCAAGTGTTTTAGGAGTTGTTTGCCAGTAAACCAGGTTAAGACCAAATACACATTTCCCCCAATCACAAGCACTTTCAAAGCCAACTCTTCAGTTACTAAGTTTGAGAGCTACCGATCAAATTTTTTTTTCCTACTAGTGAAAGTCTCTATCCCACTCCCAATCACTTAAAACTCCCCTCAATAATTTGGAGACCTTAAAAATATATTTGCTGCTCCTGAGGAAGAAAGTTGAGAAATTCCACTCAACTCTGTTTACTGTAGGTAATAGGTAATGTAGAGCAGGGTGGTCACAGCTGACTTTTTCCCAAATCACTTTGCAGATGTACAGTAAGTACCCACAATGACCATTTTCTTTAGTCTTGAAAGCAAAAGAATAAAAGAACATGTGTGTTTTTTAAAAGTAGATCTTGTTTGCCATTCTCCCCCCAAAAGAATCCTTTTACGTTCCAATCAAATGAAACCAACAAACCACCTGATGGCTCCATGATTTCCTTTATCCAGGCAAAACCCAATCTCTTAAAAAGCAAATAATAATAATAAAGGGAGCAGGAGGACGTGTTGGAACGTAATGGATCTGTTCACAGCCTTGAATGAAGGTAGCGCCGGTTTCACCCAAACTTATCCCCAAACTCTTTGAGCTGCAGACTAAATACCCGCAGCTTTCTGCATGTCAATTATACCTCAAGAAAGTGGCTTTAAAAACAAAATCCATCCTCTTTCAGGACTGACAACTTTTGCATCCTTTTTATCCAACTTGTTCTTATTTCAGATAGCCACAGACCACTAAGTGAAAATATTTAATTTTACTAAAAATATTTGCAACATGAGTCTCTAGGAAATTTAAATCATGCAGCTGGCCATTCAACAGCACCACCCTTCCACATGTGTCCTGACTCAATGCCCCACAAAGCTAACGTCAAGAGGCACTGAGGTTGCAGAATAATAGGACTTTAAATCATCTCTATGTCCATTGTGATATTATTTTTACAACACTGAGACAGATTTTTTTTTAGTTTTTTTATTCTTTAAAAGTGATCTGGCTCAGCGCCCGTAGCTCAGTGGTTAGGGTGCTGATGACGTGCACCAGGGCTGACGAGTTCAAACCTGCCCAGGGCCTGCTAGACAACAGTGATAGAAAAATAGCGGGGCCTTGTGGCAGGCACCTATAGTCCCAGCTACTTGGGAGGCTGAGGCAAGACAATCTCTTAAGCCCAAGAGTTTGAGGTTGCTGTGAGCTGTAACGCCACAGCACTCTACCAAGGGCTACATAGTGAGACTCTGTCTCAAAGAAAAAGGAAAAAAGTAATCAAAAGTTCTGGCCTGGTGTTTATTACTGACCTCATCTGTTTCACTTCTTATTTTTCCCCTTTGGTTCCCAGGCATTAGGCTTAAACAATTAATATTTAGCAAATGGGGAAAACTCTATTTCCTCAAAAGAATTTTTTTTAAGTTGTGAAATTTTATATTATCTTTTTACAAGAATTTTCCCATCCCAGTCTTTAAAAAATAGAAAAAAGATGGCCGGAGGTTTGAGTTCTCTTTACTTTAAAATTATAGGACCATCCATCAGTCCATATGACCGACCATCCATTTCCCTTTGGTGAAGATTTGATTGACATCTCTGGTCACACTACCAGTGCTGGCTCAATGGAAGACAAACTCACACATAACTTTCCCCCAAAGCCACAGAGCACAAGGATCTCCAACACTCATCTTTCAAACAACCAACACAAAAATAGAGAGATAAGGGCATTGTACCGAATAGCTTAGATTGGGTGAACTGCTACTGAAATTAAGGAGGAAAGAAACAGTGCACTGTTCTCTCAACAACTGATTTAACAGTATTTTTGATATTTATCCCAATGCACTTCTGTCTCTGGAAAATTCAAAAACTAAAAGTATTGCTCTTCTTTCCCCAGATGGGTTAGAACATGTCAACAGGCTTGGGGGGGAGGGGGGGGTGCTCTTTGAAAACACCAGGCAATGCAATGTAATCTGTCCCATGCAGATTGTATGCAAATTGATGTAAATGAGCCGGTGGTCCTCTTATTTTACGTCTCTATAAAGGCAGGGCACCTAGGGAAAACTCAAATGTGTTGCTCTAACTCCCCAGAGCCGAGGGGAAGAAAGAGAACAGACTCCTGACTCATTTATTGTTGCTCTACCTTTTCTATCCACAGTAAGAAGTAAATAATATGATACATTTTGTGTAACATAAATTCTACATTATCCCTGTTGTTCTGGACAAAGAAGAGATGGATGGAGATACACTAAGTTCTCCATATCTACAGCTATATTCCCTTCAAGCCAAATCCACTAAAAGAAATCACTACAAATACAGTGAAGCCTAACTGCTTTCCTTTTTTTTTTTAACTTTTTATTTATTTATTTTTATTGTTAAATTATAGCTATGTACATTAGTGCAATCAAGGGATACGATGTGCTTATTTCACATACAATCTGAAATATTCTCATCAAACTGTTCAACGTAGCTTTCATGTCATTTTCTTAGTTATTATATGTAGACATTTATATTCTGCCTTTAGTAAGTTTCGCCTGTACCCATTCTAAGATGCACCACAGGTGTGGCCCCACCCATAACCCTCCACCCTAACCTCCCCCCTCCCTACCCCTCCCTTTATTGGCCCTTTCCCCATTTTCTAGTGCTATAGTTGGGTTATAGCCTTCATGTGAAAGCTATAATTTAGCTTCATAGTAGAGCTAAGTACATTGGATACTTTTTCTTCCATTCCTGAGATACTTTGCTAAGAAGAATATATTCTGGCTCCTTCCATGTAAACATGAAAGAAGTAAAGTCTCCATCTTTCTTTAAGGCTGCATAATATTCCATGGTATACATGTACCACCATTTGCTAGTCCATTAGTGGGTCAGTGGGCACTTGGGTTTCTTCCACGACTTAGCAATTATGAATTGGGCTGCAATAAACATTGTGATACAGATGTCTTTGTTATATTGAGATTTTTGGTCTTCTGGGTATAAACCTAGTAAAGGAATTATAGGATCGAATGACAGGTCTATTTTTAGGTCTCTAAGTATTCTCCAAACATCCTTCCAGAAGGAACGTATTAGTGTGTATTCCCACCAGCAGTGTAGAAGTGTGCCCTTTCCTCCACATCCATGCCAACATCTCCAGTTTGGGGATTTTGTTACGTGGGCTACTCTTACTGGGGTTAGGTGATATCTCAAAGTAGTTTTGATTTGCATTTCTCTGATGATTAAGGATGATGAGCTTTTTATTCATGTGTTTGTAGATTTTGTGTCTGTCTTCTTTAGAGAAGTTTCTCTTCAGGTCCCTTGCCCACCCTGAGATGGGATCACGTGTTCTTTTCTTGCTAATACATTTGAGTTCTCTGTGGATTGTGGTTATTAAACCTTTATCAGAGGTATAACCCTGCAAATATTTTCTCCCATTCTGAGGGCTGTCTGCCTGCTTTACTCACTATGTTCTTGGCTGTGCAGAAGCTTTTTAGTTTGATCAGGTCCCAATAGTGTATTTTTGATACTGCTTCGATTGCCTGGGGAGTCCTCCTCATAAAAT
>CAUYPK010034365.1:0-30429 GCA_963574355.1 Loris lydekkerianus
CCTGTAGTTGTTCCTTTGATGCTTTGCAGTGCAGCAAGCTCCTCTGTGACTTTAAAATAGTCGTTTGTCCCACAAATAAAAATTAGAAGTTGTGCAGAATCATGAACATCATTACTTTCATCAAGTGCCAAGGAAAAATAGGAAAGTTCTTTTGTGGATTTTTGCAAATGCTGATACAAATTGTCTCCCATTTCTTCAATCCTTCATGTAATTGAGGGTCCTGAAAGACTCACTGTACTAAATAAATCAGCCTTCTCTGGACACATCTCTTTGGCAACAGAAAGAAGGCATTCTTTAACAAATTCTCCCTCCACAAATGGTCTGCCAGTGCATGCTATTAGGTTGGCAACTTGAAAACTTGCTCACAGTGATGAAGTATTTAGCTGTTTCTACTTCACAAAAGTATTTTGCTGAGTTGTTGATGTATATTTTAGTTTTAATATTTTATCTTTTCTCACTTCTCTGACCAAACAATCATATTTATCTTTATGTTGAGTTTGATAGTGTCGATGCAAATTGTATTCTTTGAACACAGACACTATATTCTGGCATGTCAAACACACAGTTGTTTCCTGTACTGCATAAAGTCCTGTACTGCATAAAAACTGAAAAAGTAATAAGTCCACTGTTCTTTGAATATCCTACATTCTGAATCAATTTTTCTCTTTCTTGATGTCATTATTTCCTAGTGATTCCAAATTGCTATTAGTAAAATACATACATATATATATATATATATATAGTGCTCCAAAAACAATATACCAGCAATAACTTAACCCACACAGAGACATATAGACTGCACTGCCGATCAATGCAGTCTGATCAGTGCCCATCACTGCAGTCTGATCAGTGCCGATCAATGCAGTCTGATCAGTGTCCATCAATGTAGCCTTGTCAGTCCACATCATTTCAGCCTCACCAGTGCCCATATGGTGGAACTCCACTTTTACCTCAGGCTCGCACTGGTGCAGTGTGGGAACAGGCACGATTACAGAGCCGGTTCCTCCACCACCTTTCCAGTTCACACTACCCTGTGTGAACCACACTGTGATCTGTGAATTCGCACAGATCTCAGAAGACTCATGTGATCAGATTCCACTACAGGAAGAAAGAAGGCACATATGCCTTTTTTCTTCTGAATCTAATGCGAGTTTAGCCATACAAGAGTATGGGTCAGAGATCACGACAGTGTGAACTGAGGCTTACACAGCACACAACATATAACATCATACACAACTGAATAGCAATCAGAATATAAATGCACTTACTGTCAATTAAATTGGGTTTCCTACTCCTCGGCTGTCTGCAGAGCCGGATTAAGTTCCCAAGGGGACCTAGGCAGATTACCAGTTTGAGGCCCCCATGCGATAACACTGAGCACTGACCATTTGCATTAACACTGACTGCTGACAATTTGCATTAACACTGAGCACTTACATCATTACCACTGAGCACTGACTATTTGCATTACCTCTGAGCTCTAACCATTTGCATTAGCACTGAGCACTGACTATTTGCGTTATCACTGTGATGCAACCCCCCTAGAAACCACCCCAATCAACTAACCAACATAACAAAAAAGGCTCTCCTAACTTCAAAAAAAAAGGCTCTTCTAACTTCAAAAAAAGGTGCCCCCTACCTGCAAAAAAAAAAAAAAAAAAAAAAGACCTCCTAACTTAAGGAAAAAAAGGCCCCCCTTAACCAAAAAAAAGGCCCTACTAACTGCAAAATTAAAAAAAGAAAATAGACCTACTAACTTCAAAAAAAGAGAAAAATCCTAAGTTGTTCTTACCTTGGTCCTTAGGCAGCAGCAGGCTCTGCACTGGCAACCTAGTGACTCCTCCAATTGCATCAGAGACTGATATGAGGAGTTGAGAAACAGACAGAAGGAGGGGTGGGGAGAGACAGAGAGAAGGAGGGGCAGGGAGAGACAGAGAGAAGGAGCGGAGTCGGAGAGTTGGTACACATTCCACACATGTGCACTGCCGCTCAAGACGAGTCAGTGGCTAAACATGACAGGCAGGGCGGCAAAAACACCCGGCGGGCTGGGACGAGTTGGCTGCTAAGCAAGACAGGCAGCTGTGGCAAAAACACCCGGAGGGCTGGATAAATGTCCTTGGCAGGCCGCATGTGGCCCACGGGCTACAGTTTGAGGACCCCTACTCTACATGAACTAGCAGAGTTTAACACCTCCCTAGGAATCTGTGTGTGTGACCTCAGACAGGAGGCTGCCCCAACACAAGCCTCAGGTTCTGGATTTCTCAAGACTGCTCAGAACCTTAAAATTAATGATTATAGAAACAATAGGAGCTGATATGCTCACTCAGAGAATCTGTTGAAGTATTTGTTCCCTTCTTCAAGTTACCCTGTAGGCTAATGAGCAAATAACTTTCAATAAAACCTAAGTGGGATTCGATCGAACCCCACAAGTGAGTGGTGGTCCCCTGAGTTCCCAACTTTGAAAATTGTATTCTGGGTGTCTTGTCTCTTTCTTTCTCATTGTTTCTTCAGTCTGTTGCTGCCAGATCCACTGGTCTTAACAGTTCCTGCCCCCATGGCAGGACCCCAGCAAAATTATACATGCATTAGTTACCTAAAAAAATGAAGAAGAAGAAACCATAACCACGTGACAACTGGTCATGTCTCTAAATAATTGGTATCATAAAAATGATTCCTTAAAGAGATATAACTGCTGGATAAAATGCATCATTCTGTTTTGGATCCGGATTTGGTAAAAACAAGTGTGAAGAACATTTTTGTAGTTACTGCAAATGGGATTGTTTTCTCTTTTTTTTCTGTTCTGTATTTTTTTTTTTTTTTCAGATTATTATAATGGTACAATTAGGTTACAATCATTTGTTAGGTAAGGTCCCTGTGGTAGTTATGTTCCACACCTAGGAACGTGCCATATACTCTTACCTCCTGCTTCCTTAGGTAGAAGCACATCAAACCCTCCTCCTCCCTTTCCTGCCCCTTTCTTTCCCCCCCTCAACTTGAATTATGTTGAGTATTTCCCTTGTGAGAACATGTATTAGTTCATCCACTGGCTTCCTGATAGTATTAAGTACATTGGATGCTTATTTTTCAATTCTTATAATACTTTACTAAAGAGAATATTCTCCAACTCTATCCAGGTTAATACAAAAGTGTAAAGTTTCCATCCTTTTATGGCTGAATAGTATTCCTCGGTATAATACATATACCAAAGTTTATTAATTAATTCATGTGTTAATGAGCACTTGGGTTATTTCCAAATCTTGAGATTATAAATTGAGTTGTGATAAACAATAGTGCAAATGCCCTTATTGTAAAATGATTTTCTTTTTCTTATGGATTAGATGTCTCGTAATGGGATTATGGAATCAAATGGAAGGTCTATTGTAAGTTGTTTGAGCATTCTCCATACTTCTTTTCAAAGAGGCTGTATTAGTTTGCAATCCCACCGACAGAGTAAAAGTGTTCCTTTATCATCTTGGTTTGGATTCAGATTTGGAAAAAGCAACTGTAAAGAATGTATTAGGAACATTTTTTTTATAGCAATTGCAAATGGTATTGTTTTCTTGATTTGTTTTTAGCTAATTCATTATTGAAGTATAGAAATGTACTGATGTTTGTATGTTGACTCTGTATCTAACAACTTTACTGAATTTTATTTGTGATATCAAAAAGTCTTTGGTGGAGACTTTGGGTTTTTCTAGATACAAATCATATCATAATACAAAGAGAGACATTTTGGCTTCCCTTTTTTCAATTTATTTCACTTGTTTGATTTTTCTTATTAGGACATCCAGTAATATATTAAATAAGAGTGGTAAAAGTAGGCATCCTTATCTTCTTTCAATTTTTACAGGAAAGATTTTCAGCTTTACTCTTTTCAGTATGATGTCAGCTGTGAGTTTGTCACATAGAGCCATTATTATGTTGAAATATGTTTCTTCTATTTCTAGTCTGTTGAGCATTTTTTATCATAAACAGATGTGAATTTTATCAAATGCTTTTCCTGCATCTATTGAAATAATCATATAGTTTTCGTTCTTCATTCTGATGATGTGAAAAATTATGTTTATTGTTTTGTGTATGTGAAACCATCCTAGAATCCTTTGCAAAAATCCCTCTCAATATGGTATATTATCTTTTTGAAGTGTTGTTGGTTGGGGTTTGAAAGTATTTTGTTGAGGATTTTTTCATCTGTGTTCACCAGGGATATTTGCTTATATGTGGAATTTGAAGAGAATTAATGTTAGCTACCAAAAAATAAAAAAATAAAGTACCTAGGAACAAATCTAACCAAGGAGGTAAAGTATCTGTATGAGGAAAACTATAAAATACTTAAAAAAGAAATTTGAAAGGACATTAATAAAAAGAGATTCTCTACTCATGAATTGGAAGAATTAATATAATTTAAATGATCATACTGCTCAAAACAATCTGAAAATTCAATGCACTCCCTATCCAAACACTAATGTCATTTTTCACTGATACTGAAAAAATTATTTAAGATTTGTATGGAACCAAAGAAGAGCCTTAATAGCCAAAGTAATCCTGAGAAAACACAAAGCTGACCTCAAAATATACTACAAAGCTATAGTAATAGAAACAGCATGGTATTGACATAAAAACAGACACATAAACTAATGGAACAGAATAGAGAATCCAGAAATAAATCAACATATTTTTAGCCAACTGATTTTTGACAAACTCTTTAGAAACATGCATTGGGGGCTCGGTGCCTGTAGCACAGTGGTTACCATGCCAGCCACATACGCTAAGACTGGCAGGTTCAAAACCAGCCTGGGCCAGCTAAACTACAATGACTACTGCAACAAAAAACAGCAGGGCATTGTGATGGGCGCCAGTAGTCGTAGCTACTCAGGAGGCTGAGACAAGAGAATCACGTAAGCCCAAGAGTTTGAGGTTTCTGTGAGCTGTGATACTATGGCACTCTACTGAGGGTGACAGTGAACCTCTGCCTCAAAAAAAAAAAAAAAAAAATGCATTGGTAAAAAGACACTCGCTTAATCTCTTATTAAATGGTGTTGAGAAAATTGTATATCCATATGCAGAAGAATAAAACTGGACCCTATACCTTACTACATGCAAAAATCAACTCAAGATGTATTACAGATATAAACTAAGAACCTGAAATATGAAATTACTTGGAGAAAACATAGGGGACACACTAAGACATTGATTTAGGTAAATATTATGGTGAAGAGCCTTAAAAGCACAGGCAACAAAAACAAAAGCAGGTAAATGGGACTATATTAAAGTAAACAGTTTCTGCACAGCAAAGAAAACAATCAACAGAATGAGGAGACAGCCCATTGAACATATTCACAAATTTTTTATTCAACAAGGAATTAATATCCAGAACATGTAAGAAACTCAAACAACTAAAAAAATTTTTTTAAATAATAAAAATGCTATCTATAAGATTTAGCATGATCTATTTTTTGAAATTATCTTTTACTTTTATTTATAAATATTAGTTGTCTATTTTTTGATACTTAAACAAAAATAAGAAGTTAACTGATGACTCCATACTGAAACTCAGAGTCAAAGCATTCTATAATAGACATACTCATATTTGACAATGTGAATGTTACTTTCTTTGCATTAGTACTATCATTGCTTAATATTTCCATGAAGCAATTGTCTGATTTCTTTTCTGAATGTATTTATGTTCATTCGTTCTTTACAAGATTTTTGTTTCTAATCCTTATCTTAAATATTGTTATTGTTATTAAATTTTAAGTCTTTTTAATTTTGTGAAACCAAAAAAAAGGAAACCTAATTAACACATGTATATGTAAAAATTTAAATTAAAATAAAAAAATAAGCAAATGACACGATTAATCGTTTCTCAAAAGGAGACATACAACTGGCCAACAGATAATATGGAAAAAGTGCTCAAAATCACTAATCATAAATGCAAATCAAAACCACAGTGAGATGTCACCATACCCCAGTAGACATGGGCATTATGAAAAGGACAAAAAATATCAATAGTACTAGTAAGGGTACAGAGAAAAGGAAACTTTTATACACCATTACACATTTCCATTGATGAGAGTGTAAATTAGTAAATGAAAACAGCATAGAAATCCCTCAAAAAACTAAAAATAAAAGTGCCATATGATCCAATATTACCTTTACTGGCTATATACCCCCCAAAAGGGATCAACATATAAAAGGAAAAATTGCACCCCCTTACTTAGGTGCAAAATCAAGTTAGGTGTCCAGCAGCAAATGTATGGATAAAGAAAATTTGGTTTGTATACAGAATGGACAACTATTTAGTCATTAAAAAAATGAAATTATGTCATTTGCATCCACGAAGATGAAATCGAAGGTCATTATATTAAGTGAAGTTAGCCAGGCACAGAAAGACAAATATCACATGTTCTCACTCGCATTTGGGAAATAAAAATTTGATCTTATGGATGTAGAGAGTGGAACAATAGACACCAGAGTTTGGGAAGAGCGTGTGGGTGAGAGGGCAGATAAAAAGAAGTTGAAGGCCACAAACAGTTAAATAGAAAGAATGAGTTACAATAGCAGAGTTAGATGACTAGAGTTAACATATTGCATGTCTCAAAATAACTAGAAAAGAGAACTTTAAATGTTCCCAGCACATATAAATAAACACCCAAGATGACAGATACCCTAAATATCCTGACTTGAACAATACACATTCTATTCACATAACAAAATATCACATGTATCCCATAAATATTGTATGATAAAATGGTAAAAAATAAAAAAATAAAGACCATATTTGGGATGGTAAAGGAGATTTAAATATGAACTGGGCATAAAATAAAATAAAAATTTGTTGATATAGAAAATTTGGGATTATTAAATGAAAACAGCATATTACAAATGGCATGTTCAATAAAATGATCCCAAATAGTGTTGGGTCTATCTCTGTCTCTCTCTTTCTCTTTCCGTCTCCACTAAAAGCATATGAAACACAATTGTTTTACAAGATGACAGAAAATATTAAGAGATTGGAAAATACTAATTGTTGGCAAGAATGAGGATTAATGGGAACTCATATATCACTAGTGCAGATGTAAATTGGTTAGCAATCATTATTTTACAAACTAAACCAGATACCTTAGTTCATCATTTTATTATATTCATATATATAATACAAATTTATATATATATGAAGTAGTTATATATATAATACAAATTTTTATATATATATATGAATCACTATATGAAGTAGTGATTCTCAAATGTTAACATGCATTGCAATCACCTGGAGAACTTATTAAAGCTTTGAGGATGCTCCTCACAGATTCTGAGTCAGGAGGGCAGGTGTGACCTATGAATCTGGGTGAATCTAACAGCTCCTGAGTGACTTCAATGCTTCTCACTTCAGAACCACACTCTGAAAACCACTTCTCTGGAGAAACGCATTCACGCGCCAAGAGACATGTGCATGAATATTCAGGACAGCATTGTTCCTAATAGCAAATCAATCTAGAAACAAGCTAAGTGTTCATTGACATGGACTATTTGAACTATAATAACAAGTGAATTACAGTTACAGGTAATAATAAGAATAGATCTTGGGAAGTTGCACAGGAATACACACAGTGTGATTGCGATTTTGAAGCAACTACAAAAATAAAATTAAACAATATATTTTCTAGGCATTATAAATGCGTAATAAAATTATTTAAAATGATAAACACACAATTCAAGATAGTGGCTTGCTCTGTGGCTAGAGCAAGGCAAAGGAACAGGTAAATAGTAACCAGGTAGATTAAATTATATTTACGGTGTCTTACCCTCTCTTTACTGAGTGTTCTTTTATTATTACATTACCTTATTCTGCCATTAATACCTTACATTACTTCCTACTCCTTTCTCAGTGTTCTTTTCATGGCCCAAGCAAACAATTTGTACTCAAAAATCTTATCTTAGGGGCTACTTCTGGAGGAACCTAAACATAGAGAAAACAAATTATTTCTTTTTTTCTTAGACAGAGGGTCACTTTGTCACCCTTGGTAGAGTGTCCTGGCATCACACCTCACAGCAACCTCAAATTCTTGGGCTCAAGCGATTCTCTTGCCTCAGCCTCCCAGGTAGCTGGCTGCAGGTGCCTGCCACAACGCCCAGCTATTTTATAGACAGGGTCTCGCTCTTGCTCAGGCTGGTCTCCAACTCCTGAGCTCAGGCAATCTACCTGTCTCAGCCTCCCAGAGGGCTTGGACTGCAGGTGGGAACCACTGTGCCCCCCAAAACAAATTATTTCTCAGCTCTCTAGGGGCATGCCAGCCAATGCTCACAGGGGAAAGCGCCCTCATGTACATTTTCTAGGGAAGGATCAAGTGAATTAAAGCCACAGGGACGGATGGAGAAAACAACACTCCCCCTTCCCGTGTTCTGCCCCTGCCATTTTTAGCATGTCTGGCTGCTTTAATCAGGGTGTCTTTGGGCCCAATATAAAAAGCCTCAATGTAAAACCAACACCATAGAATTCACGAAATTCAGGCCATTCAGAACCCCCCATCGTAATTATAATTGGCCCCACTCACTTACTAATCAGCTTTGCTTCTTCATTTATTAGTTTGCCTTTTAACATGTCAGTGAATTATTAAAATATTATCTCCTTTCCGAACCATTATTATGAGGCTATTCTTTTTCTCTGACTTTAGAGAACTAAAATCAAAATTAGATGCAAATTAGTGCCAATTTAGCTTACTTTTTAGAATTTCAAGCAGTGAAGTGTGAAATGGTTGTGATAAAAATATATTTATTCTTTCTGACTCATGGCATCATGTTGCTGTTTTAGGGAGTGAATGTCTTATCTTTCCAAATACAGTTTTGCAGCTGATTTTAATAGACTTTACACTACACAGAATATACTGGCTTCCAAAAATAGGGCTGTATGTCAAGACCATACTTGTATTGTTAGCCTCCAAGATTTTCTATTACTTAACATCTTCGCCACATCACGGACCATTGCTCGGTACCATAAAGTGCAGTTATTTCCTGTGGAGAGTTACTTTTTCTTTTGTTACCAGATTACAAGTTATGTTTAGGCAAATGAAAAGAAACAAAATGTGAGCTTACTGAGAGAAGTAATTAATAAACTATGCCATTACTTTCAGGAAAACACAATTTAGGTTTGAATTAAGAAAGATTTGGCGGAAAAAAAATGTTATAAAGATAGCATATTGCTGCTTTTCTTTTTTTTTTTTTAACATATACATGTGTTTATTAGGTTTCCATTTTTTTGCCTTCACGAAATTAAAAAGGCTCAAAATTTAATAGCAATGTTTAAGATAAGAACTAGAAACAAAAACCTCGTAAAGAATGAACGAACATAAATACTTCAGAAAAGAAATCAGAGAATTGCTGATTGTGAATGTGAATGTTACTTTCTTTGCATTATTATTATTATTATTATTATTGCTTAATATTTCAATATTTTCGATGCAGGAATTCTCTGCATTTCTAATTTGCTTCTTTTTGTCTGAAGTCCTCATTGGTCAAAGAGAAAAACCACATCAATTTCTACAATGAGTGCTATGATCTTTTAGGACAGGTGCTTTCATGCACACTGTTTGTGAACAATTAAAGGTGAAAAGGATGCTGTCATGAGAGAAAAAAAATAAACCTTGGGAAATTTAAAGTCACTTAACCACTCTTCTGCTCTTTATTAGTGTTTTCACAGAAAGGAATATAAAGAGAAGAAGTAGGGAGACCGCGGCGAAACAAGAGAATAGGTGCATTTTATTAACAGAGTAATGAGACAAAGACTCCAATGTCACAAAGAATTTCACCTTGCCAAACTTCCATGGAAAGCTTTACTTAAATGAATAGTCTTAGGGAAATTTAATGACATGTTATGGTTCATCTGAACTTGTCAGTTGGCCCCAAGCTGCGATAATCAGCTTTTCAATGTCAGACTCATTTACTCCCCGAAGAATCCTGAAATAGCCATTTTCTCCCCAGGACTTTCCCCAGGAATTGGCAGCAATCTGCAGAAAAACAAAAAATGAAAAAGTTGAGTATTATACTTTAGTATTTTTTAATCCTGTCTATGAAAATACAGGAAATGCATATGTAGTTGTAAAAGACTGGGACTCTTTACTATAATTATCAAGAACTTAAATATTTTCTAAATAACAAATAGTTGTATTATGTAGGTAACACCTGCCACATTTGAAGATGGGGAAGAAGCCACAGTTACAGAGCGTCTACTCTGTGAATAGCCCTGTGGTTGGTCCTGGGGACCAAAGATAAATCACACAGTACCCCATGTTCAGGGAGCATATCATCTAATGGAGGACAACCACCATAAGGCAAGTGCTAAGACAGAAACACACACAGGGTATTATCAAGGTCAGAGGAGGGACACCGTTTGGATGGTTTGAGGAAGGTGTTGGGGAAGAAGTGCTGTGTGGGACGTCTGAATGTAAATACACCAGACAAAAAAAGAAGGAAGAGAGATTCAGGTAAAGGGAAACAGCAAAAGCATCAGTACCAAACCACGAAACAGCATGAAGCAGTGAAATGAAACAATAAAATTGTTATAATTAGATCATAAGAAGGAAGCAGGTTGGGCACGAGAGAGTAGCTAAGGACATTCATACTGAGAAAATAGCAATGAAGATGAAGATGTGAGGAAGTCATTGAGTTGCTTCCAGCAGGAGAGCAAGGTGGGAAAATTCACATTTGTGTTTACATTACCCCATAGGATATGAAGGTGATGCATTTAAGAGGTTGGAGACAGGAGTTAGAAAGACTATAGTAAACGACGGGAATTGTTCAGGTGGATAACCTCAGTGAGGCAGGGAAAATAGAGTTAAAGTATTTGAGAAATATTCAGAAAGTTAACTCAACAGGAATTAGAATGTTTTTCTTTTTCTTTCTTTCTTTTTTTTTTTTTTTTGCAGTTTTTGGCCAGGACTGGGTTTGAACCCGCCACCTCCGGCATATGGGGCTGGCGCCCTACTCCTTTGAGCCACATGCACTGCCCTTCTTTTTCCTTTTAACATATGAGGATAGTTAGAGTATTAAGCTTGTGTAGATAAGTGCACAGTGGAGCAAAAGCAAAAGAAGGGATTTGTCTGACCACAACTAAACACGATAGAAAAAGCCCCATAAATTGGAGACTTCACAACAACTGCTCCCATTTATTTCACATTTACTCTACCTTGGGCCTAAGATAAGAAATTTTCTTAGGTGTTAGCCACGTTGACATTCTCAAGGCATACGGCGTTGCCTTGAGCTTCCACTGTGTTCTACCATGTAAGATGGGGGCAGGTTCCCTCAGCATCGGAAATTGTTGTGACAGCAGCAGCTTTCAGAACTAGGTGATTAGCATCAGCTAATCCATTACCTTCTGCTCTATTCTGCTCTGATCCTTTACATTCTGCAACATTCTGTCCTGCTCCATTCCATCCTGCTCCTGTCTGTACTGATCCATCTGTAAATCTTTTCTACGATTTAGTTGTTAGCCCTCTTAATCAGCCCTAACACCTTAAAGGAGCGCTCTCAAGCCTGTGTCTAAAATTATGAATTCAATTTACCACTTCAAAAATGGGATGAAGTTTAAATAGATAGAACTGAGATGGCATCAACATGCGAGAGTCTCAGCAACAGGGTACTAAACCAAACTCCAATGTCCATGTTCTCTAGTCAGTTCCTCAATCTCAATGTCAAATAAAATTAGTCAAAAGAAAATTGTGAGGAATACTAATATATTAAATTCATGAGTGTATGGTAGGGAACACTGTTCCTGTTCTCCTTTGGATGTCTGAAGATTGTCACTATCCAAAGGTTCATAATTAGTTCTTTGGTAAATATGGAAAGGGAATGTAAAATATTTTACCCCCCAAAATGTGAATTTATATACTAATGAGAGTTAGATTTACAAGGAAGGCAACACTATTATGAAGAATGGGACTTTGTAAATTAGTGCTAAAACAATAAATCCCAGGATGGGCATTTTGTTCATTAATCTGACCCTTCCTCCTCTCATTCCTTTCATTTCCTCACTTATTATATTTGGTTCTTCCAAATGGCTGCATTTGTTTGTATTTAATTATAAAATAAAAGGTGGCAATATAAAGGATTCTGAAAACGTATTTCATCTTTTATATTGAGGTCCACGATATAGTCATGTGTATAAAGTCTATTAATCTCAAGAGTATAGTTTTGTGGATTTATACATGCGTCTATGAAGTTTATGCCTTCGTATATATATAAAATGTAAAATCTCCACTTACATAAAGATACAAACCACTTATGGCAACCATGGTCCACCATGTTGCCTTCCTGTCAACATTCACCCTCCCTTCACCCATCAATTTTTTCTTGTCATTGATATTTATAAGATTATAATGAAATAACACAAAATATACTCTCTTTTTTTAAACTTTCAGGTTGATGTGAGGGTGCAAAAGTTTAGGTTACGTTGTTTTCATTTCTAAGGTCAAGTTCAAGTTGTAGTTGAGCTGTTTACCCAGGGGCTGTACTGTATACTCTAACATTGTGCACCTTAGGTGGAACCCTCCCTATCATTCTCTCCTCGTCATTTCTCTCTTTCCCTCCTCACCCCTCACTAGAATACACTTATATTTTTCTTTTGTGTGGGAGGGAAGAATAAACAATATTAAAATGTAAATACTACACAAAATATACTTTTTTGCACATGGTTTCTTTAGCTCAAAATAATGTTTCTGAGATTCTGATATTGTGGTATATGTAAGTAATTAGTTTATTTTATTTCTGTGTATTTCCATTGTGTGTCTATACCACAATTTATTTATCCATTCTCCTATTGATAGACATAAGTAGCTGTACCCTCATTACAGTCATCACTAGTACAAGAGTTATAGTTACTCCACATCCTCAATTATGCTTGGTATTGTCAATCCTTTTAATTTATACCAATCTAGTGGATGGGCAATGATATCTCATTGTGTTTTTAATTTGCATTTCCCTAATAATTAACAGTTATACTAAGACCACCTTTTCATATGTCTCTTGGCGATTTAGATTTTCGATTTCCTGAAATGCCTGTTTGAGAATTTTGTCTAATATTTTATTGAGTTATTTTTTGGTCTTCCTAAACATGTATAAGAACATCCGTGTATTCTGTAAGTAAATCCTTGTCAGATATTTTTCCAAATAGATCAATGGTTAGGTAGATGGTTAACAGGTAAATTTTTCTGGTTTCTGGCTCACCTTTTCTATCTCATAAGGCTGTTTTGAACAGTTATTTAAATGTAGTCTGATCAATTTTCTTCATAGAGTTTATCCGGTTTGTGTCCAATTTAAGGAAGTTTTGCCTAATTGATATCATGAACGTATTTGCCTGTTTCCCTTGAGAGACCTTACTATTTTAAGGTCTATGTACCATTGAAACTAGTTCTTTGTGTATTTTATGGGCTAGAGACTGCCTTTTTTTTTTCATCTGCATATAAAATTTCTGTAGCATAAGCATTAGCCAACTATGACTCATGGACCAACTATAGCTTATGAAGCCCTTTAAAAGAGAGGCTAGAAGTCAGAAATTTTGCTTTTCCTAATGGTCTTAAAAATGTAACCTACTATGTCATGAGATCTGTGAGAATGTCTATCAGGGGTCCATGTGGAAGAAACTTCAGGCACACTTCAGGATCTGAGAGTAGCCTAGTCAGGAAGAAAATGAGGACTTGGCCTCAAAACCACAAGAACTCAATTCCCCCAACAGCTATATAAGTTTAAGCAGAAGGCCTTGAGCTTCAGAAAGGAGGACACTCCAGTCACCAATTGGACTGGATCCTTAAGAGGGCCCAGCTAAGTTTACTAAAGTTGTGAGCCACAAAAACGATTGTTTTAAACTGCTGAATTTGTAATAATTTTTGCACAACAATAGAACACTACTTCAGGTGCTAAGTTTTATTAATGCATTTTCTGTCTCAATTAAGGTCATTGTGACTTTTTTCCTCCTTGACTATGATAATGTGATGAGCCATAATGACTGATTTTTGTATTTAAAATCAACCTTGCAGTGCTGGGATGATAAACTTCCCTTGGTCATGATGAATTATTCTTTTATGTATTTCTTAGTTGTATATGTGGTTTGGAATTGTATGTTCACGGGAGATGTTGACCTGTAATTTTCCTTTTTTATATTGTCTTGTCATGTTTTGGTGTTGATAATGCAGCATTATAAACTGAATTGGGAACTAATTGTTCCTTATTTTTTATTCCCTTAAAGAGTTTGATGTAAAATTGGTTTTATTTGTTCCTTTAATTTTGGGAAAATTCACCAGTGAAGTCTTTTGAATCTGAGTTTCTTTCTCAGAGTATTTTAAAAGGAGTCAATTTTTTTTTAATTGTTTTATTTTAGGCTTCTATTTTCATCTTTGCATTTTAGTAAGTTTTGTTTGCCAATACATTTATCTATTTCATCCACATTTAAAAATATATTGGCATAACTTTCTCATCATATCCTCTTATTAACTACTTAGTATTTATTGAGTTTACAGCAGTGTCCTCTTTTTAATATCCATAGTTATTTGGTTTTGTCTCTCTTTGTTTATTTTTTCAGCTTTTTAAAAAATCTGATCTTTTCAGAGTATCAGTTTTCTTGCTTTGTTGATTTTATTGATATGTCTTCTCATTCTTTTTTACCTTTCTTGGATTTGAGTTTTTAGCTTATTGATCGCTTTTTTTAAGCTTTTAGAATATATCAACTTTAATCTTTCTTTTTTTCTAATACAAGCATTGTCTGTCAAATTCAGTATTGCTTTAGCTAAACAACAGAAGTTACAACTTGGTATCTTCTGCACAATTTCAATCCTTTGAATTTATTGAGCTTGCCCTGAACTATGGCCCAGGATGTGACCAAATTTGGCAAACATTTCATGCAAACTTGAAGAGAATGTACGTTCATCAATACTTATGTGTAGTATTCTATGAATTTCAATTATGTAAAGCTGGTTGATAGTTTTTCTAATATCTATATCTTGACTTACATTTAGCTGCTATGTCTATGAAATACTGTGGTGTTAAATTATTCATCTATTTTTTTTTCCTGTAACTTTTGCTTATACATTTTTGAAATTGTTACTTCAGCTTTTGTTTGTCTAAAATGTCTGATTTTTGCTTTTACTTGGAAGAAAAGTTTCATCATATAAAATTCCAGTTTGATAGGTAATCTTCATCACCATCATCATTATTTTTGTCAATTGATTTTATCCAACACTTTAATAATGTCATTTTGTTGGCTTCTACCTTTCTTTTTTTTTTTTTTTTTCCTATGTAAATGTTAACTGTTGGTCAATGCTCAAACATTGCATTTATGAATTAAAAAACTCATTTTGCTGTTTATTTGTAAATCAAAATTCTCCACTGCTCCATCTATATTTTTCTTAATGATTTCTTTTTTTCAGAAAGTCTCACTTTGTCACCCTCAGTAGAGTGCTGTAGCATCATAGCTCACAGCAACCTCAAACTCTTGGGCTCAAGTGATTCTCTTGCCTCAGCCTCCCAAGAAGCTGGGACTATAGGCACCAGCCATAACATACAGCTATTTTTAGAGATGAACTCTCACTCTGGTTCAGGCTGGTCTCAAACCTGTGAGTTCAGGCAATCCACCTGCCTCGGCCTCCCAAATGCTAGAAGTACAGGCATGAGCCTCCATGCCTGGCCCTCCTTAATGACTTTTATTGGTTATTTTAAAGTTTACATCTAAAGTATTATTTATTGCTTCCACAGATTGTTTCTCGTCCCTTGATTATTTGTCAATGTTTTTACTTTACTTGTCTCATAATTTTTAAATGTATGCTGGATATTTGTAGCACTATAGAGACTGGAATTGGAATTATTTTCTATAAAAGATACGTAGCCCTTTTTTCATCTTGGAAGGTATGGTAAGGAACTACTCACCTCACTCTAGTCACTCAGTCAGAAACTGAGTTGAGTCAGGGCTGAAAAGAAGATTTTGCTATACTCACTCCCTACCTGGTTTCAAGTATGTCAGGGGCTTTTCTTATCAAATATTTTTGTTAGTGTTCTATTCTGCTGGAACTCTTTCTCCAGGTTTGCAATGCTGCAGGAGACTTCACTCTGCCCTCCCAACCTTCCTCCTTAGCTCTTCCCTCTGCTCTAGTATTCAGTAAATATTCCATAGGAAAAAGAAAAGGTTGTACTGTGTGCTTTGGGTTCTTCTAATTTCCATTCTGGCTGGATTTGCTCCTAAAGATTCTCTCTGCCTATCACAAACCCAATCCTCACCACATGCCCAGGTCTACCAAATGCTCCCAGGATAGAAAATCTTTTCCAGCTTCAGATCTCTCATAAAAAAAAAAAAAAAAAAAAAAAATACCAGTTTGAGAAATTCTGTTATTATTTTCTACTTATTGAGTGGAATGTACTACTATCTATTACATTTTACTCAGTAGTAGAAGCCATCCAAATATTTTTATTATAAAAATAAACTGATGCTATAGGCCTATTTGTTCATATTTTGCAACATTCATATTATAATCACAAGGACATAATACTTCATTAAATTTCTCAATGCTCTTGAAAAAAGTCCTGGCTTTCTAAGCCACAGAAATTGTATTTAATATGAAGATAGGAAGTGCTTGCTTTCACTTCTCCCACAAATAATTTACTGTTCACATACTCTAAGAATTAAATCTGTAGCCATTGGTCTAGTTAACTTCTCTTATCTCCTCAAGAGGGCCAAAGAGTTAGAGCACAGACAAGGTCCCCAGTTAAACCCCAAGTTGCCAGAACTGGAGCATTACCTCCCCCAGTAAGTACATGTCAAAGGGACGAAATTCAGCATTGGGAGACATTGTCTGGGACGTATTTGTCTATCCCTTGGAAAGGAAAGTTCATATTCTTAAAGGTTAATATGAGAAAACAGGATTCTATCCATCTCATCTTAATGGAATGAAAGTTTTTCTTTCCTTTCAGGAAAGGAAGAATCTGCTTATTTTCTTTCCTATATATCAATGAAGAAAATCTGTTGTTCTCTCTCATTTATGGGATATAAACCGCCACCTATGTAGAGAAATCCCATTGGTTTTATCACATGTCCTGCAAGACTAAGGTTTGATGCTAGAAGTTATTCTGGCTGGTGATCTGATTGTGAATTTTAATTTAAAACTTTTTGCATCGGACCCACGTGTCATATGGGATAACATCTCAGACTCCTCACAAGTCTTTACAAAATATTAAAATATACTTAAATATTTAATACTGTAATTAAGCCACTATAAACTTTTACACACAAAAAAAATTGTAAAGACTTTGCTGGCTTTTCCTGAATATTAATCTGAAATGAATGAAAGTTCTTCATTCACTCATTTAATGAATATTTTTCATGTTCCCACTATGTATCCATCACTGTACTTTGCCCTTGTAATATGTTAGTAAATAAGCAAATATGATTGTGGTCATAGATGAGCATACAATTTAGTAGATAAGAATAGCTTACAAAAATGTACAACTTAATAAAATATAAATTTCTGTCTGATTCTTGTATTCCCAACATTTACATTAAATGCTTTATCCAAAAGAATCATAGCAGAAAAAATCCTGGCAATATCCCCTTGAAAAGTATTTTTTTTTAATTTTTAGGTTGACAGTTGATAGTAACTACAACAAAAGTAGTTTAATACTATAGTGTACACGTATGTGTTGAATGTATGATAATGAGTACGTGTTCCTATGTGTCTGTGTGTGTGTGTGTGTGTGTGTGTGCGTGTACACCCCCTATTGGGCTCTAGGGTGGGAATGATCAGGTTAAGGAGGAGGCAATCACAAAATCATTTTCCTTTGCAACGTTCATTCATATTCATTCAGCACATAGCTATCAAGCGCCGAGTGCTAAGAACCGTAGTGAGTTAAATATGGTAATCAAATAACTCGCTTTTATCTGTAAATATTATAATATATTGCTGTAAGATTGAATATTCAAATTCATGTAATAAAAATTCCACACAGAAACTTAATTATAAGTACTAAAATAATATTTTTTTTACATTTTATTTATTTAACTGTTGGGCATTAATGTTAATTGTTGGCTACTCTGAGTTTTATTTTAATGAGGAAAACAATATTTTTCAAAAGCTCAGTATAAATACAAAGAATTCCACTACCTAAAAGCATAATACTGTCTAGATCAACAACACAAATACAAAATGTGACCACATTCCTGAATGCCTTGTGAAGAAATCTACCAAAAATCACTCAGATGAGTACAGTCCGAGCATTTTGTAAACTATACTATGCCTTTACTGTGTACATTCAAATTTAAATTCCATGGTTAGTATCATCACATAGACTTTATTCTATTTCTACCAAAAAAGTATATATATTAGAACTTAGAATTAGAATTGAGCAAATTCATTGTAATCAACTGAATATTTGAGGTAATACATTCCAGTCTTCTCCACATTCTGTTTTTTTAGTTTAATTAAAATTCATTTGAATTTTAATTCAAATTGTTTTTGTAATTTTGGGGAATAGATATCGGCTCTTTCTCCATGAAGACACATGGTATGTCATAATTGGAAAACAAAAAAAAAAATCTTAACCTCTAAGAAAAAAAAATCTATAAATATATATATGATATTAACATTAACAAACATCAAGTTAATTGACACATATGCATATATGCGGGCTAAGCATTACTTCAAATTTAACATAGATGGCAATAGAACATAAAGTCATCCTAATGATTCTCAATTTGAAAAAAATACTAATTCTTTTAAATAATTTGAAATAATAGGAGCTAAAGAAAAATACTATAATTTAAATAACTATAACCAGTTGTTTGCTGGTGAAAATCTGATGTTATGAGCAATATTATAATTACTCAGGATGTGACTAAACAAAATTAAGCAGGAAGCAGAGGAACAGAGGTTCTAAAGTGATCACTGCACAGTACCAATGCAAGTGGAAAGAGTTACATACCCAAAATTTTTCTTTACGCCCTTGTGCTCCTCTCAGTGTGCCCCACCTATAATCAATAACAATGTTGTATATTAGTATAGAAAAAATATTTGATCTGCATCTTGAGAAAATGCAGATTATGGTCATTTCTATATCTTTTGTATTTTCCACTTGGCACCACTATTTTTTCACCATAACGTTATTTACATGCACAGGATAGACTCATCTATATCTAATGGCTTAAAATCCAACTCACTGACCAAAGGAGAGAAATACTAAGGCAACTTGGGTACAGAGGTTTTAAAGCAATTAAAAATACCTCTACTCTTTATATCTAGCCCTCTGAAACTCTCTCTTAAATGGCATAAGCTAAAACCTACCTAGACTGCTGATAAAAACCATAATGAGAATACAAATAGTTTTAGATGACTTTATGTCATCTAAAATATACATATTCATATGTATGTGTTAACTTTTAAAGTGGCTTTGTGTCTAACATGTGGAATTTCTGTATACATGTGTATGTTTGGATATGACCTCATATTCCCAGGGCTGGTTCATTTTTAATGTAGCATGTGAGAATTCATAAAAGACCTGAACTTAACATTGCTCAATTTTTTTTCTTGACTACCCTCAGTGAGGTAGTGGTTATTAACACATTATTTACTGAGATAATGGATGGAGATTTATCCAAGATCAAGCCCTGGGAAATACTAAACAAAATTATGAACCACTTGTTTTCCTTAATACATTATATTATTTTTCTCTTACAAACATGCAATCCCCAACTGCAGTGTGTTCTGAACAGTATTAATTTCATAAGAAGAAAGGACATTGAGTTCCATTTTCATGTAATTTGATGGATTGTGAGAATACAATTAGTTCTGCCCACATACCACCCTGTTAACCTATATCTAATATGCAAAATTCCAAAATCAGGGCTCCTTTAACATAAATTGTGGTCTGCCATGACAGAACAAACATTCCTAGGAAAGATAAAATTTGTTGTTAAAATATTTTTCAACACATGTGGAAACATGGAATTTCTAACATGTTTGTACACACTTGGGCACAGAATAGAATAGGATGATGGTACAACAGCATTGAGGGATTGCCTAAAGATGATAGGTTTATGGAAGGCCCTTTGGGACACTCAAGAAACTATAGAATGTATGTGGATCCTTTGGCATCAGAGTGAGTAAGAAAAATCTTAAGGAATAATTTTGCTTCTCCATTTCCTGATTGGCATCTCTTTATGTTCTCTACTGTGCTCAGATGTACCGTATGTTGTTTCAAATGTTCTGGGTGGTTTCATGTGTAAGTAATACTATTTAAGTTTCCAAAACCATATTTTTATTTATAATTACATTTATAATCTCATAAATTTTCTTTAAAAAGTCATCAGCACAGAAAAAATTTACAATCAAAAGGGCCCTGAAGTATTCAAAGGCTTCAATTAGTAGATCACATACGAAATCTTCAATTTCTCATTTTCTTTTCATTTATAAATGACAGCCATCGTAACAAGCTCATAAAGAATTTACCACTCAGTCAAACTGCCTTTCAGATGTTCTGTCTCCCAGTTATGTTAGTTATTTACATAAAATATAAAATTCACTTCTAAATCAGAATAATCTAAAGAATCACTTAACTCCAAGATTATAAAAGTAGGGGAGAGATCCCATATCTGGGGTGCCATTAGGTACGATAAAAAGTTAGAGATGGTCCTATGTAGGCCACTATGGAGCCCCCAAAGATAGAACTCCGAAAGAAGAAAGAGGAACCCAGGCACGACAAGCTTGACTCAGTAACAAAGTCTTAATCAAAAGAGAAGAGTAACTATTGAAAGTATAATTTATTTTCTTTCACTCAAATCTGTTCAAGCTCAGTTCCCAAACAGGACTCAGCTGAGTTTAGAGTTGGGGAAGGGGCAAGTCATACTCTTTTTTAAAACTTAAAAAAGCCATTTCACTAAAAACTTTGCATATTCTGTAAAACACTTTAACAACACTAAAATAGAGGGTAATAACTATAGTGACGAAGGTTTCTTTCTCACTGTGTAAGGTCATTCAAACTTTTTGAGCTCCAGTCCACTGAGGAATATACACGGGAGGACAAAGTAGCATTTAATGGAAGGAACAGAAAAGACATGTAAGAAAAATATATTATGCAGCAGGTATCACACATGTTCATATACCATTTGAGACTCTCCTAGGGACTCTCAGAGATACTGAGACAGTGTTTTGAGGGGAGAAAGATCTATATTGCATAGATCTTAGCCCCTTAGGCAATTAGGGGCTAAGAGTCAGCAATTTGACAAAATTAAGCACCCTTTCTAATAAGAACACTTCAGAAAATAGGCATAGATGGCACATTTCTTAAGCCAATTGAAGCCATCTGTGAGAAACCGACAGCCAATATCATACTGAATGGAGTAAAACTGAAAATTTTCCACTTAGAACCAGAACCAGACAAGAATGTCTCTATCACCACTACTATTCAACATAGTTCTGGAAGTTTTAGCCAATGCAGTTAGGCAAGAGAAGGATATTAAGGTCACCCAAATGGGGCCAAAGAAGGTCAAACACGCCTCTTTGCCAATGATATGATCTTATACTTAGAAAGTATAAGACTCAACCACAAGACTCCTGGAAGTGATCAAGAAATACAGTTAACATTTCAGGGTATGAAATAAATATCCACAAATCAATAGCCTTTGGATACACCAATAGCAGCCAAATTGAGAAACTAATCAAGGACACAATATTCTTCACTGTAGCTTGGAAGAAAATAAAATAACTGAAAATACATCTAACAAAAGAGATGAAGGATCTTTAGTGAGAGAATTATGAAACCTTGAGAAGAGAAATAGAAGACACTAACAAATGGAAGAACATACCATGTCCTTGCCTGGGAAAAATCAGCATTGTTAAAATGTCTAAACTACCCAAAGCAATCCACAGATTTAATACAGTCCCCATTAAAATACCAACATACTACTTCGAAGAACTTAGAAAAAAGGGTGCTTTATTATGAATGAAACCAGAAAAACCTGTATGCCCAAGGCAATTCTTAGTGATAAAAACAAAACCAGAGGCATCACTCTACAGGACTACAGGTTATATACAAATCTGCAGTGATCAAAACAGCATACTCTGGCACAAAAATAGAGACATAGACATATGGAACAGAATAGAAAAACAGGAGCTAAAACCAGCCTCCTATCACCATCTGATCTTTGATAAATTAAACAAGAGCAAACACCAGGGAAAACAATCCCTCTTCAGGTGGGGTTGGGAAAACTGGATAACCAACGGATAAAGACTGAAACTGAACTCGCATCTCACACCACATACAAAAATTGACTCAGGATGGATAAAAAGATTTAAATCTGAAATATGAAATGTTACAAATCCTAGAAGAAAGTATGGGAAAAACTCTTGAGGCTGTCAGCCTAGGGAAAGCCTTTTCAAAAAGATTTCATTGACAATCGAAACAACAACAAAAATAAATAAATGGTATTTAATTAAGCTGAAAAGCACAGCTAAGGACACAACAATTAAAGCAAATAGACAACCTTCAGAATGGGAAAAGATGTTTGCATGTTACAAATCTGACAAAGGGTTGATAACTAGAATCTACAGAGAACTCAAATTAATCAGCCAAAAAGGGCAAATAAACCCATTTATCACCAGTCAAGCAATATAAACAGAACATTCTCTGATGAAGACAAAAGGCTAACAAACATGAAAAAATGCTCATCATCCTCAATCACCAGAGAAATGCAAAACAAACTACCCTGAGATATCAACTAACCCCAGCAAAAATAGCCCACATTACAAAGTCCCAAAGCTGCAGATGCTGGCGTGGATGTGGAGAGAAGGGAACACTTTTACACTGCTAGTGGGACTGCAAACTAATACAGCCTCTTTAGAAAGAAGTATGGAGAATCCTCAAAGAACTCAAAATAGGCTTTCCATTTCATCCCACAATCCCATTACTAGGCATCTACCCAGAAGAAAAAAAAAAATTGTTTTATCATAAGGACATTTGCACTAGACTGTTTTTTTGCAGCTCAGTTTACAATCACCAAAATGTGGAAACAGTCTAAATGCCCACCAACCCAGGAATAGATTAACAAGCTGTGAGATAGATAGATAGATAGATAGATAGATAGATAGATAGATAGATAGATACATACATACATACATACATACATACATACCATGGAACATGATTCAGCCATTAAAAAAGATGGACACTTACATCTTTTGTATTAACTTGGATTAAGTTGGAACCCATTCTTCTTAGTAAAGTATCACAAGAATGGAAAGCAAGTATCCAATGTGCTCAATACTAACATGAAGCCACCAGGTGAACACTCACATGACCACAGAAGAGAAAATTTCAGTTCAATTCAGGTTGGGGAGAAGGGAGAGGAAAGGAGAGAGGGGACAGGCTTGCTCCCATCTAATGGGCACGATGTTAGGGTATATGGCATACCTCTTGGGGGCTGTACATAATTATAAGAAGGAATCTACCTAATAAATGCAAATCTTGTACCTAATTATTTGTACCCTCATATTAATTTGAAATAAATAGAAATAAAAAGTTTTTAAAAAATGAGTCAGCAAAATACCAGACTACACATAATTCTATCACTGCAGCTCAAAGACTAATTTTAAGGATATAGAATATTTCTTCACAAAGGGAAAAATATACTTTAGAATGCAGTTGTGTAATTTTTCTCATTCTAGAATCACTGAATAAATTAAATGTGAAATAAAGTGCCTTATTTTAGAAACTTTTAAGAAATAAAAACTATAAATTTGACTTTGGTTCAATTGCCAATTTTTTTATTATATTTGTATATTATGATTATTCAAATAAAAATTTTTATGATATGAGAATAGCAATAATTCTTATCCTGCAGAGCTATCAAGTGTTTGCAGGTGTTGCTAATTTCCTCTCAAGAAGCATGTTTATTACAATTTTAAGATGCTTATTTAAAACACCTGTCATTTTCAACTCAGAGACAATACCAGCACTCTTACTGTATAAGCTTTCTCCAAATAGGCAGGAAAATGATTAATCGAGTCATTGACCAGCGAGGAGAGAAAAAAATAAAAGTAATGCAGCTGAGTCTAATAGTTTCAGAGACTAAGACATTTGTGAAAGAAAAGTTTAAACAAAAAGTATTAACCTTTATGCAAAATTCAAATGGAAAGAAAATATCACACAGAAAATTATCACCACAGAAGCTATTGTACAGTTCCCCCAAGTTACAGCCTCTGTGTCAAATGACAAGCAGGCTCCATCCATCACAGGATTTAACATTTGCACTGTGCCCATCAGCTATCTTTCCTCTCTTCTATCTTCTGAAGACAGTTCCTAAGATGGTAATCAAATACTCACAGGGTTATGAGAGGGTGTTGTAAAGGAATAGACCTGTGGGTTGTTTTCTGAATCTCTCATTGTCTGAGAGACTGGGAAAGATCACTTTGCCCTGGTTGATTGCCCATTGGTATTATAGCAAACACATGAGTTTAAAACATGTATCTGAACAAAAATAAAGGTTAACTAGAGCAAAGCCAAGAGACCGCTCATTCACTTATAGAAGAAATTTCCTCTTTTCTTAATCTACAGAGGGCATGTCTTCCTGATGTACAGTCCTGAGTTGTGGCCCTAAACTTTTACTTGCCATTATACCAACAGGCTAAAATTCTAGAAATATGTGTATATTTCTACAATGTCCTCTTATAAGTCAGTGGCTGTCTCTGAGGACATGAGGATTTTCATTACATTTATATTTGCTCTAAATATAACTGTGTATACTCTATTTCCTTTTCCACATGCCTCTTCATTTTAAGGATTATTTACAAACATTTGATTAGACAGACCAGAACCTCACTCTGCTGAAGGAGGTTGCTTCCATACCTTGCTACAACAGTAGGCTCACATGCTTGAGAAATTATAATACTGGTTTTTCTCTTACTCAAATCACATGATCATTTAAGCTCTTCCTTCAGGGTTCACCTTAAATACTCACTTGTCAGATGCTTTAGAAATGCTACTTTTTTATATAATACAAAAAGTCTTTATCAATAGTCCATAAAGTTTCTGCAGAGTAAGATATTAAAACTGATAAAAGAATGCTATTAGATTTTATATTTCTAAAGTTATGAATATCTTTACCCATGTTCCTTTTAAAGGAATGTTGTTTTCAAAAAACTGTGCTAAACAATTCTAAATTTCTTTCTCTTTCTTTCTTTATTTATTTTTATTTTTTATTTTTATTTTATTTTTTTTTTTTTTGAGACAGAGTATCACTTTGCCACCCTCGGTCTAGTACCATGCCAGTAAAGCTCCCAGTAACCTCAAACACCTGGGCTCAAGCCATTCTCTTGCCTCAGCCTCCCAGGCACTCACCACAACACCTGGCTATTTTTAGAGGCAGGGTCTCACTCTGGCTCAGGCTGGTCTCGAATCTGTGAGCTTAGGCAATCCACATGCCCTGGCCTTCCAGAGTGCTAGGATTACAGGCATGAGCCACCACACCCAGCCCAATGCTAAATTTCTTAAAACCCTATTTTAAGGTATGTCTAAATAATAAAAGTATTAGAATTGGATAATTTGGATAATATTTTAAATTCTTCTCCCCCCTCCCTTGGTTTGGTAGATTTTGCCACTGAGGTTCAGATACCCAGTGGTGGTCAGATTAGATATGATGAATAAGGAAAAGCTGAAGATATGACTTTATTAAAGTAATATTTATTCTCAAATATTCTTATAAATATGTCTTTTTTATCCTTTTTGAGACAGGGCCTCATTCTGTCATCTGGGCTAGAGTACAAGGCATCATCATAGCTCTCAGAAATTTCAAACTCCTGGGCTTAAGTGATCCTCCTGCTATCGCCTCCTAAGTAGCTGGGACTGGAGGCACATACCACCACACTCAACTAACTTTTGTTATTATTTTTTTCTAGAGATAGGGTCTTACTATATTGCGCAGGCTGATCTTGAACTTCTGGCCTCAAGTGATCCTCCCACCTCTGCTTTCCAAAGTGCTGAGATTTCAGGTGTAAGCCATCACACCTGACCTATATTCTTATAAATATATCTTTTCAGGGAAAACACAGAATCTCTTATGTACCTCATCCATTAATTTCTCTCTTTATTCAGCAAAATACTGTTTAGCTCCCCAAAAGACAGATCATTTGCATTTAAGAAGCTGACAATCTAGTGGGAGTGATTTCAGGGAATGAAAAACAAGAATACAAATAAGTATAATTCTCTAAGTGACACTTCTAGAGAAGCATATTTTCAAAAATTTCTACAAGTTACAGGTGAAGAAATTCAGTGTCTGCCAAGGGCAAAATGACTTTCTTTACAGAACTGAATAGGAATTTGTTCTTGAAATTGGAGTGCAGAATTTTAGGCACAAGAAGTAAGTGCAAAGTCACACACCTCATGCCAGCCTATTCTGAAAGCAGCACTCAGGCCGGAATGACTGGAGAAGTGAAGCAGAGGTAGGGATGAAAGTCAGACAGGCAGGTGCGCTGTGGTCATAAAGAGCTCTCCAGGCTACCGCACTTGGCATTGACAAAGATGGTGATAAAGAGTCTTCCATATATGGGGTACGACCTGATCTGGATTGTCTTTCAGAAGGACAACTCCGGTGTTAGTATGTGAGGATCCAGGCTAGAACCAAAAGATGTACTCACAGAATCCCTTTACCTTCTGTTGGGTTTTCTTTACCGATAGTGGTTTTGGATATAAACTTTTAAAATCACAGCTTTTCTGGGTTTCTTAACAGATAATAAACCTAAGAAACTGATTGTTTAAAGAAGTTCTGAAAGAGCCTTTCTGTAGAATGAGGAATTCTTCTCTGTGATGAGAGTAATTGTTTCGTAACTCCCATGTTAAGATCCCTTTTGCTTAAGAATCAGGTACCTTAAAGCTGGTCTCACATCCGTCATCCGTCTCACTCCCTAAGAATCTGGAGTTATGTGAATAAGAAGAAAACTTTCATTCTATTTTGATGGTAAGCATATTAAACTGTAGCAGAATTACCCAGACAAAAATTTTTCAATTTCTTTGAAGCTGTGCTACTTCTGGGGGTCTCAGTATGTGCCATGATAGACTGACAATAGGAATCCAAATTCATATATTTTAGGCAAACCAATTGTATATGAGCAAATATAGATACAGACAGATAAAAAAAAACAGTTCCTAAATAGTAGACATCTAAAGAAATTTTATGAAGTATTACCACTTTAATAGGAAATTTTGGAGCCATCAGGGAACAAATACACCACAGAACCTGATATGGAACGCCAGTCTTTGTTACTAAGGAAATGAAAGTTAGATAGAACACAAAGATATAGAAACAGGTGGATTCTATCTAAGTCAGTAAGAATAACATGACTACTCTGGATGTAGGATTTTGGTTTTAGAAGTGAGACTGCAGATGTAGTGTCATCTCCCTTTACACACAGATTTGAAAGATAACTGCAGTCAGACTCAGGCACACATGGAGGCTTTTATTTTCTTATGTTCTACCAGAGACATTTGGCAACTTCAATTTTTTAAAAAATGCTCGTGCCTAGTAGCAGTGTTGAATAGGACAGGGAGCTATCAGAATGTGCTAATTAATGCCACATCAAAGAGAAATAAAAACAGACTTCCTGAGAAATGCAAATGAAGTAAGGGCATCCTCACCACACCTTCCATTTCTATTAATACTTACACATAATGCAATCAATCCAGGATTTGCTACATCTAAGAGCAGGCACTTTTGTTGATACATTCTGGAAAAAAAGCTACAAATTTTATTATTGATTTGAGAATCAGATATCTGTAAGATCATTTTTGCTTGACAACATCACAGATGATCATGTGCAACTAATATTAATTAATCCTCCCGTAATACTGCACAATGCCTACCATATTCTTTTTCCTGCCATATCCTAACAGATCAGGAAGCAAAAGAAAATTGCAAGTATAGCATCACATTTAATTTGACCTGTAAAAATAAGAGCAGAGAAAATTAATGAATGGTTGTGCCCAGTTTATGCTCTTGTCTGAATAATTCGCTGGATAACTGAGATGACTATCCTTCTGCATTTACTATAATGACAGAATATGTGTTAAAATATTCACCTTCATGTGAAATGTACTAAGAAAAGGGAGAGCAAAACTCAAAACCATCCATCACTATCAATGACAATTAACAAGGTCGACATCTTATGAAAGGAAACTTTAAGAAAAAAATTTCTTTTTGATGTTGGGAGAAAAAATCCCTTTTTTCCCTTCTCATTAGAATCTTAGCAAGGAGACTCAGAGATTACATCATACTGTAAGGACTGGCCAGCTATAGCTTACAAGCTAAATCTGGACTGATGCTTGTTTTTGTAAATAAAATTTTATGAGATATCCATGTTCATTCATTTACATATTGTCTGTTTATTAATAGTGGAGTTGAGTAGCCAAGACCATATAATGCACAAAACTAAACTGATTCTAATATAATTTCTATATTTCTTAGGTAAGGGAACTGAGGACCAAATAGGTTAAGTGACATTTCAAGATCATATGGTTGAGTGGTTAAATTGTCACTAGTATCTATAGAGCATTAAATAAAACAAACAATATAAACTAAGGCTAGAAGGCAGAGAGGGTGAAATCATTTCTGGCTATGGAGAGGCATGACAGACCTTGAACAATATGTAGACAATGCCAGGGGAAATAAAGGCTTATCTGGGGGACAAGAGCATAGAATTATACAAGGAGCTGGTCTTCACAGATTCATAGAGAAATCATGAAAGTTTTACAAGGAGGAGGATTGTAGGCAAAAACTGGAGTAATGAACAAGATGAAAAAAATGGGTTGCTGGCAAGAAAAACAGTTAAGGCATTATAGGAATAGTCTAATCAGTTGCATTTATCACATCCAGCAGTCTCATTTATATCCGGAAATATAATGAAGATAATTATTACAGTAATGAGGATAGAGAAGAGTAATATTCAGTAATTTTTATTTGAGGATCGAAATAAATCGAAGTTGCCACTAAGTATCACAGGTAGTACTTGTTCACATCTGCAAATTTTGTTTTCCTATGACCCATCCCTTTTTACTGTAGCGCAGACTTGAGCTGAACTGCTCTTTGGTTTTATTGAAGTAATCAGTAATATCCCAGATATCTCTGCAGAAAAGACTTTGCAAATTGCCATAGCAACACACTTCTTTTAACTGGTTCATTCATTCATCAGAACTGTCTTATATATAAGACTTTTGGAGGATAGAATAACATCCTGATCCTCGATGCTGAGATGATAACCTTGTGTCATGTCCTCTATATAGACGTATAGTGATGACCCTGCAAGCATTCTCTTTCCAGGGACAATCAATCCACATTTTGGTTGACAGAGAGAAGTTAGAATCTACCTAACTTGTTACCTCTCAAATCCCTCCCCACCCACACCTCCAAATCTCTGGAAATTCATGAACATTACTCCAAAATCTCTGTGTGAATCTGTTGTATTTGAAAATTTGAAGGCAATCCTTACTGCAGAGGCATTAAACTCTGAAACCAAATCATCAAAATGCCTTTATTAAATTAACTTTGGCAGGTAGCACCATATCGTGGGTTAATAAAATTTATCTCATGGGACCCTCAAAATCTAAAGTACGTGCAGACATTAAAACTACTTGAAAGCCATTCCCTAGAACTGCTAAAGTTAACATATCACCTAAAACTTTGGATAACCCATTGTTCCCAGTTTTCTCTGCACCTAAGGGCCTTGCTATAATCACCTTCCTCAATTGAACTATTTGTTCATGTACATCTTCCCTTTGAGGTTTCCCAACTTGGAAACTATTATTTCCAACCACAGTGATTTTATACAATCCAATATAGTTAAAGAGTAAGTGATTGAATTCCTAGTGCTTATATGGCTGTCTTGGTACAAACAGAATCAAATTATCTAAGATTATGAAAAACTACATCCCCTTTCCTAAGGAAATTAATTGTCTCCTACTATAGTCACATTTCTCTTTTCCGTATTACTGTTATTCATCTACTTGTGTTCTTAAGTAAATGTGTTATTAAGTAAATACATAATAATATTTTTTAAGTAAAAATATATGACATCATGGATAAGTACCCACTCATATTATAGGTAGGTTCATCTCTAACTTACATTTTAAAAATAATTCTGAAAATAGATTAAGAGTAATAAAAGGGTAAAGAAAATATGAATTTATTCTTCACTGCCCTCCATAGCACCAATGACGGGTAAGACTCCCAAAGTGGGGACAACCTAAAACAGGATATGGAGAGGCTGCACAGTGGATTACATTCATAGTACCCAAAGACAGGTAAGATCACTCTGCATTCAGTCAACCTAAGACAGGGACCAAACCATTGATGTTTGTATCCCCATGACAGGTAAGACTGAAACTGCAAGAGCAGGCAACCTAAGACAGGGGCTATGTTTATCC
>CAUYPK010034370.1:0-31829 GCA_963574355.1 Loris lydekkerianus
AAACTGCCTCTACCTAGATACAGCCAATGTGGTACCATGCCACTGGCCCGACCCTGTCACTCACCTCTTCCCCCGCCTTCTTTCCCTGCCCCTTCTCCACAATAAAAAAAAAATAAATAAAACTCAAAAAAAAAAAAAAAAAAAAAAATGTCATGTTATATGCCTTAAATATATACAATAAAAATACGTTTAAAAAAGAAAAAAAAAAAAAATCAAATATTTAATTGAAACTGTGAACACAACCAATAGTTCTTTGAAAAAGTGAAGGGATCTGCTGAATCTCTGATTACCATGGTGAGGATACCATAGTGAGTATACAGAGGAATGGAGAAGGCTTATGTATGTATTTATTACCAGAAAACAAAACGAAATAACACTAAAAGTGGTGCTGGGCAGTGCCTGTGGCTCAGTGGGTAGAGCGCTGGACCCATATACCAAGGGTGACAGGTTCAAAGCCGGCCCCAGCCTAATTGCAACAAAAAAATAGCTGGGCATTGTGGTAGGCACCTGTAGTCCCAGCTACTCTGGAGACTGAGGCAAGAGAATCACCTAAGCCTAGGAGTTGGAAGTTGCTGTGGGCTGTGTGAGGCCATAGCACTCCACTGTCTCTATAGAGACAGTGACACTCTGTCTCTATAATAAATAGATAAATAAATACAATAAAAGTGGTGCTAATCATAACAAGGGTATTATAAATACCTGTAAAGTAATAAGGTAAAACTTTTAGAAGAAATGAATTTTTTAAAAGTATAACTTATCAAGCTGTGGTATATATATACCATGGAATACTTAGCCATTACAAAAGATGGAGACTTTACATCCTTTGTATTAACCTGGATGGAAGTCGACACATTCTTCTTAGTAAAGCATCACAAGAATGAAGACGCAAGAATCCCATGTACTCAATTCTGATATGAGGACAGTTGATGACACAGTGGGGGTGAGGGAAGGGGATGCAGAGAGGGATGTGGGGGGCTCACTTCTTGGGGATGGGTCACAATTATAAGTGGGACTTTAACTAACAAATGCAATCAGTATAACCTGGTTCTTTGTACCCTCAATGAATCCCCAACAATAAAAAACAAACAAACAAACAAATAAAAACACAGGACAATTTCCTGGGCACCCATGACAGACAGTGCTGTTGCTACCGCTAGTTGTGGTTATAACAATGATGATACTACAAGTATGAAGTTCCTCCTATGTGCAAGGCTTTGTTCTAAGATAAATATACACTGTATTTAATCATTTAATCCTTGCAGCAACACTTTAAGGTACCAACTATTATTAACCCCACATTACAGAGGAGGAAACCGAGGGATAGAGGAAACATTTCTTGCCCAGTCTCATGGAGTGGTCTGGTTCTGGAGCCGGAACTCTTAGCTACTGTGCTGTATGCCTCAGGACATCTCCAGGGATTGTGAGCAGCTATGGTGAAATGCGTCTTAGCTGAGAGTGGCTGGGAGGTGGCTAACTTGAGTCTTGGGGATTTGAAATCAGGCAGTGTTTATGAGAATGGAAAGGAGCATACCTGATAGGAGGCACTGGAGCTCTGTGGGGACAGAAAGTGCAGCCAACTCTGGTTATCCGCAGCACCATGGTGCCATCAGTAGTACCAAGCCTGGTGCTACTTAGAGAACAGGAAGTTCCTTTCTCCACCACACTGGCAATGGGAAGTGTAATTCTGGTTTCTTGTGGGTGGTGTGAATATTAGAGGGGAGATCAGAGAGATATTGGCAAAATGAGATCATTTAACAGCCAGTTTTCCTTTGCTAAATAATAGCCAGGATACAACTATCCCTAATTTGAGTGGTTTGGGGACTCTGACCTTTGAACTGCTCTTTTCTATTCATACTTACCCTGTTTTCATTGAATATTCAACCAAATTCTTACTTTTTATATAGGGTTGTGCATAATATGTAATAAAATACTCAGTTCTGTTCACTAGAATTTATAAAGTTTTGTGGAGACAAGGCAAAGGAAAGCTAAATAAATCATGAATTAATAAATACCACATAACTATCACAAGGCAGTGTGGCACAGTGGTTTTATGTATGGGCTTTGAAGTCTAGATAGAACTGGATTCTTATTCCATTTCTAATTCCCTTTGTTTCCTTATCCTCACGTACAAAATGTGGATGGCAGAACCCACAAAACAGAATTGTCATGATGAAGAAAAGAGAACGCATGTGGAGGGCTGAGCATCGTGCCTGGCAAATAACAGCGTGTGCGCACACACAAACACACATGGAAGGGCAGAAAAAGACGTGTGGCAACTGGTGGGACAAATGTGCTCTGACAGGGCCTCCCTGTCGTGTAAAGGGCTCATTGGGTGGTTGGTAGAGGGCAGGTTTCAGCTGGGTCTTAAGGAATGGACAGAAAGACAGAGCATCTCATGCTGACAGCAAGGCAGAATTTAACAGACGCCTAGAGGAAGATACAAAGGAAGGAATATCATAGCAGCGAAATCCATAGGACTTTGATTTTGGATGAGAGAGAAAACCATCAGAGATGATTGGAGTTTTCACATCTTCGTGGTTAAAACAATTGCACTACTGGTAGAAATCCACTAGCCATGAAAGGAAAATAACTTTAGAGAAAAAAAAAAATACTAGTTCAGGTTGAGATATGCTGAGTTTGAGGTCACAACGGACAGTGCTCGATGCTCAGTGCTCAGAGAGTGGAAAGGGACCACAGACGTGGGATGACAGGAAGAAACAGAGATTTTTAGCTCCTCAGGAGGTAGGTCTCCTTTCTAATTGTACCTATCAGAGTATCTAGAGCAGGTCTTTGAACATTCCAGTGCACAAAACTTATTGCAGTGTTGAATGAAGAAATGAATGAAAGTAAATATTTTGGAGTTACCGTGTCTGAGGAGATAGTTAAGATGGTGTGCATGGATTAGTCTCTAAGGGAGTACAGAATTCAGAGGTACTCAAACACGCAAGACAAAAGAAGAAAATGGAAGTGTGGCAGTGGTTCTCAGCCTTCCTAATGCCTCCGAATGCTTCAACCCTTTAATTACAGGTCCTCATGTTGTGGTGACCCCCAACCATAAAACTATTTTTGTTGCTACTTCATAACTATAATTTTGCTACTGTTATGAATCATAATGTAAATATTTGATATGCGGGATGTATTTTCATTGTTACAAAGGGGTTGTGACCCTGAGCCCTCCACAGGTTGAGAACCGCTGTTCAGAGTAAAAAAATACCATGAGCACACAGGGAAATAGAAGGGAATATTAAATGGTGTTAAAGGTGCACTGGAAAGAAAGCAGACCATATAAAGCTGTTGATGTCCGCAGGAAAGAAGTCAGGGAAGAGCTACAGATGGAAGTTACAAAATAAAAAACAGATTGAACAAAAGTGGGAAGTAAATGTAGGCAACGGATGTATAGTATGTCTGGGATGGATGGTGAATGATGGAAAAAAACTTACTCTGCTTTTTTAAAAATGCGTCAGTATATGATGTGCAGAACAGATGTTTGTCATAGATACTCAGATATTTATTAAATGCACATATGCATGAATATGAGAACAATTAAACAGATTGAATAAATCATTCATATGATATGCGAAAAAATACTATATCTCAATATCTTATTTTTTACTTAGAAAATGCTACCTTCATTTCTGTGTTATGGATATATAAACAGATGCAAAGGTACTTGTAGGTGACAAAGTCAATCAACTCTTAACAGATAGAAACTAATCTCTAGGATGAGTATGGAGGCTCATGCCTGTAATCCTAGCACTTTGGGAGGCAGACGTGGGAGTATTGCTTGAAGCCTGGAGTTCAAGAGCAGCTTGAGAAAGAATGAGACCCTATCTCTACAAAAAATAGAAAAATTTGCTGTGTGGTGCCAGCCACTCAGGAGGCTGAGGCAAGAGGATCATTTAAGCCCAGGAGTTTGAGGTTGCTGTGAGCTGTGATGATGGCACTATACTCTGAGTAGGGCAATACAGTGAACTTGGTCTCAAAAAACAAACAAAAGCTTAATCTCTAACATATTACTCTTTTACCTGTTGTTATGGAAAAGGACCCACATAGGGAGTTATATCCCTACGATTTAGATTGTGGGAAGGTATTTATAAATATAAGAAATATTGATTTTCATATCAATTGTTTTAGCACAAGCTCTGTTCCATCTGGACAGTTTCTTTTATTAATACTGTTTTCCTGTGTTTGGAAAATGCAAAATTTAATCATCATGGAGAAAATTCTGCATAAGATCATTATAACAGAAATCAAACATGACTAGTGGAAATAAGGAAAAATAAAATCTCAAATCCAATAAGCATCTGCTTACTTTCACTCAAATAAATTAAAAGCAAATATCACAAGAAAATATTTTAGCTATAGATTTGCCTTTTCTTAATGCTATAAAATTTCTGCTGAGTGGAGAAAAGTCTTGCTCGATACAGTCAACTTACAGTACATTTTCAAGGTGAATTATTAAATACTCATAATCTGACCTTCTAATGAAGGCACTGATGCAAGCACAGAGTTGGTGAAGAAAACCACAAAGATATAAAAATGCATTGATATACGATCACCCAGGGACAAATTCTGATGGAATTATCAGCAGATCTCTACAGACAAGGCAAATCTATCAAGCATGCCTACCATAAGCTTTGATTTCATTCATTCCCTGAGAAAAGACACCAGGTAGAGTTCTGGATGCCAGGTGTGTAAACACCAAAAGGGTCTGATATTATGATACCTTTCATGTAGAAACCTGAACGCAGCCCCCCAGATGCAGTAGCTAGTTTCCACTGGGAATGTTACACACCTTTCAGTATTGGTGTCATTATTTAAACATTTAATGCAGGGAACACTAAAGGCCGAAAAAGAACATGCCTGCACTTAATTTTAAGTGACAGCTGATACAGTGCATTAAAGGTGTAACACTATACAGATGGTGGTTATATAGAAATGGTAACATTAAAAGGGGCCACGGCACTCCTAAGACATCCCAAGTCTAAAACACTTAAAAAGCACATTTGCAGTACAACTTATATTATTTTAATTGGTTTCAAGAAGACTTTAGATTAGTGACGGGCTTTGACTTTTTCTGATTATAAAAGAGAAACAGAAGAATGCTTTCCAGGCACCCTAATATCACTCCCAAGGTGACAGCCACACAACCTGTTACTTAAATACCATTAACCATCAATGGAAGTTATTTTCACGTAAGTGCTTTATGTAAATTTTGTTTTCCTAAAGTTGTTAGTTCTCCTAATAAATATAACTAATGCAAAATGTCTTTCTTTGTTCTTTCTTTGTATTCATTATCCAGGAATTTTTTCAAAGAGGAAAAAAAAAAAAGGCAGCATGACAGAGCTTGAATACTTAGCAACCATTTCACTGTTGAGGTTTTTTTTTTTCGTAGTATGAAAAATAATCCAGTTACATTCTCCAACTCAATTGCTTACAAATAACTTGTCTGAAAAAAAAATCAAGTAAATCTGTCAGTTGTGGAAGTTTATTTTTCCATGTGTTATCTAGAGATAAGCCAGCTTGTACTATTAGATTTCCACTGACATAATTGTGCATGAATTCCGATCTGATTTGGTATTACATGGTGCAAAAGGTGACACATTCTCTTTAATATACCCCATTAGAAAGGAACGAAATTGCCAAAGCATGAAATCTGAGGATCTTGATTCAGAAACTGTGTGACTTTGAGGTTAGCTCAACGGGAAAAAAGAACTTGTTCAACTATCCCAGGCACTGAAGGTTGTGACAAGCAAATCTAATACCCAGAGTAGTTACTCTGCTGGATAATCAATAAAATCTTACGTTATCAGTCTGCCACAGCTGCATATTTACTTATCATATTGCCTCGTACCTCTCCAAAATACTCAAGTGGGGAATCATAAAGAGAATGCAGATGCTGTCCCATTCCCAAATCATTGCTGATCAGGATACTGGGCTAAGATGTCAGAACCGAGAAATAACATTTATGTGTATAACATGCTGAATATTGATTTTAACACCCACACATGCTACTTCAGCGCAGCAGAGAAACGTTACCTCCAGGGATACGGGAAAGGGTCTTGACCAAGATACTTACAGTTCATTTTTAGAGATTTTAGTGATCTTTTAAATCCTATGAGAAATGTCCTTGAAAAATTAGTCAAATACCAAATGAGAACTGTTTGGCAATCTTAAATTACATTTTCTCAAAAGTAGAAACTATTATATTTTAAAAAGGAAATGTTTTGTAACCTTTTTCCCTTACTTTATTAATTTTTGATTGCTAGTTCCGGAAAGTAAAGCCTCACATCCAGAACACAGACTGATTAGCATCTGTCCTCCAATGTAAAAGGAGGACAATGGATGTTCACTGTAATTTAAATGGACGATGGATGTTCACTGTAATTTAAATTTCTTTTTTCTTTTGAAACAGGGTCTTGCTCTGTCACTGGGGCTGGAGTACAATGGCACAATCACAGCTCACTGCAGTCTTGAACTCCTGGGCTCAGCTCCCCAAATAGCTAGGACTATAGGCAAGGACCACCACCTGGCTAAAGGTTGTTTTTTTTTGTTTGTTTTTGTTTTTTTCATTTGTTTGTTTTTTGTAGAGACAGGACAGGATCTTGCTATGTTGCCCCAGGCTTAGATCAGAATTCTTAAAGGATTCTTTGCAATTCCTTCCTACTCCCCAACTAGCTTCAAGGGAGAGCTTAGCTATATAAGGTGAGATTTTAGGATGAAAGCCTTATCGATGAGCAAAGTAAAAGAACAATTAGAAAGTCATTTCATATTTCAGTAGAGAAGTGGAGAACGACAATTCAGTACTGGAGTCCTTTGTTGCTTCTCATCTTGTAATCAAAAATAAATACACACAGCATGATAAAACTTGAAGCCACCTAGCCATTTGAAGGTGCTATGTTTAAATTTTGAGACAATTTAATCTAGCACTATGTGCTGATAAACTGTGGATAAAGAACCGTCTCCAAGTTTGCACTAGGCTCCACATCTTAATGCTACATGACATCTATTAGAAGCTTCTGCTCTTTGGAAATCATGGCCAATTGTGGAAATCATGGCCAATTGTATTCGCAAAAGATAGTTACACAGTATCTCCCATCCCATGGGTTCTTATGCAATATGACTTTCATACGCCCTATCAAAAGGTGGAAGTGAATTCCCCTCTCTCTTTATCTGGGTCGGCCTTAGTGTCTTGCTTGACTAAATGAATGTAGCAGAAGTGACTTTCCAGTGAATTCTGGGACTTCTAAGTCTAGGTCATATGAAGCTCTGTAGTTTCCACTGAGGTCTGTTGAAATGCATTCCCTCTTTTAGAGCTACGCTGCTGTGATATGAGAAGCCCACAAGTGCCTGGCTGAGCTGCCTCAAGTGTCCAGCTAGTTGAGCCTTTAGACAGCCGCATTCCTGGGCACCAGACCAGAACTGCACTAGAGATTTGGGCAAGAGCTGCCCGGCTGAGCCCAGTCAACACTGTGACTAATGAAAGAAAGCAGCAAATTATTATTTAGTCACTAAGTTTTGGGGGAGTTTGTTATGCCAAAAAAATTGTGGGCACTGGAAGCAGACAGACTAAAGTTTAAAATTCAGTTGTTTCATTTTTTTTGTAACTTTCAGTGAGTTAGTTACTTATTTTCGGTTTTCAGTCTTTTCATCTATAAAATAATGACAGTAATGGCTGCTTCTCAAATGACCCAAGGTCTTCTGCACCAGATTTTCCTAATGACTGCTAGATCACAGCTGGAATAAGGAATAACCATGGTTCCTCCATACCCTCCCCTCTGAACCAACTTTTGAGTCATTGAATATTTCATCCTTCTTGTCTCCACACTGGGTCTATACTTGCCCACTGAGAGGACCTTGAGTGGTAAAGACACAATGTACGACCCACTGCTGTGACTTTCCCAAATGCTATGAAGAGCCAGCACGGAGGGAAGGGACGGCTGGGAGGCATATGGGCACTCTCTCTGCCATTACTGAGCAGAGCAGGCTATGGCCATAAAAATTGTATTCCAATGGCTTAAGAGTCATCTCTGGATGGGTCAACAGGATTTGCTACATGTCTGGGAAGGAAAATTAATTAGAGGATTGGTTTCCTTATCTCAGTTCTGTGAAGACAAGTTACCTAACTCCTAGTCTTAGAATCTTCTATAGGACAAGTAAACTTGTTTCTAGACTCCTCATAATTCCCTGTTATATAGTTTCTAATCTTAGCTACTTCCTCACTCTTTAGTCAGTTACTCATCCTGATCTTCATGATAATGGGAAAGACACTTCCTGCACCAGTGATTCTCAACAGGTGTGCTGTGGGCCATGAGGGGATATTAGGTGAGCTGTGAAAACTTTTAAAGATAATTAAATTATTTTCAAAAGAAGTTCAAAGCACAGTAAGTATATTCTTTTTTACTTTTTTTTTTTTTTTAGAACAACATAATTTAAGTGAGCCATGGAAATTTAACAACAGGTTAAAGTGTCTGTGAGATTAAAAAAAAGGTAGGAAAACATCTCCTATGCCAATATATAAAATTAGTGCAAATATTAAATAAAGTAAGAAGGAAAAGTACTTTGAAATATGGAAAGTACTACATAAATATAAGCATATCTCAGCTCGTCATTTTAGTTATGCATAACCCTCATATTTCCCTTACTTCCTTCAACATAAATTTTTCAATAATCTTACTCCACTTACTATTAAATACATTTCTGAAATCTGTTTCTTTCTATTATCACTATCACCATCAGGTTAAAGATGGCTTTACTTCTTGCCAGAGCTGTTGCAGGATGTCCCTACTGTACTTTAAGCCTCATTTTCTATTCCATCTTCTGCCATACTGCCAAAGTTCTCTTCTTAACAATTACCTTCTGTATTTTATTTTTTTTTACTGTGAAGTTTATTTTTCTTCTTAAAAAAAATTTCAGTAGACTCAGGGTGTACAGGTTGGATTCTGTTATATGCATATATTAATAGTGGTGAAGTCTGACGATTCCCTACTTCAAAACTGCTTTTGATTACTCATTACTTGAGGAATATAATTCAGACTCCTTAGATGATGGCTAAAGCCATCATAATCTCAAATTTACATTCCCAGTGTCATTTTCCTCTACTTCCTGCCCTGCACTCTATGGTCTACTATTCGCCACACGCCTTGAGTTTCTACCCTGCTACCTGGTACCTTCTCATTCATTCCACCAGACGGAAACTAACGGCCACTTCCTTTGTGGAACATTCACTGACAATTCTGCAAAAATGGTTATTTTCCTGATTTCTTGCCAAACACTTTTGTAACTGTATTATAATATTTTTCTCACTATAGCAGAAGTACTGGCATATATAACCAAGGGCCCCATAGAACAGTGACTCCTGGGAGGCTCATGGTATTTCATATTTACCATTGTCCACCCAGTGACTTGTCCCTTAATGTATGTTTATGGAACAAAATATATCATTTTTAAGGGGGAAACAATAGCGAAATAGTTCAAAATTTTCCTGAGACTGAGATTCAAGGGGAGAGGGGGGATAGGTATGTGAACTTAGAAAGAAAAAAAAATTGTTTTTGTTTTTTTGAGACAAGATCTTACTATGTTGCCCACTCTAGGCTAAAGTGGTCCTTTTGCTTCAATCTCTCAAGTAGCTTGGACTATGGATACACACCAACATGCTCAGCAGAAAAAGAATATTTTAAAATTTCCTTTCTGGATCTATGGTTACTCTTACAAGAAAAAAATCCATGTTATATGTCAAATTATATTATGATGACATTGATTTCCACAAAGAGGTATGGAATGGGATGCTGTATCTAGCAGCTTAGACTAAGTTAAGATTATAGTCACGAAGACTATAAGTCAAAATCTTATAAGTTTATAATAACGAAAGTTTATTTTTTTGTTCACACTATATATCCATATGAGTTGGCTCCATATCATCTTTATACGGGGACTCAGGTTTCTATGTGGGCAATTCCAGCCTCATAGCGGGAGAGAAAGACGACAGAGCCAAGGATGGCTCTTAAACTTTCTGCTTGGAAGCAGCATGTATCAGCCAGGGGAGGTACATGGGCAAGTCTGACATCCATGGCAGGTAAGTATATGTTGAACATAATGCAACTTGTCCCAGATGCTACTGAAGGTAAAAAGGCTACCATGTTAAAACCTCTAGAAGATTCTGCTATTGATAAGAATCCCAGAAAACCCACCCTGCCAACATGATTATAAGCCATGTATCTTGGTTAACTTTAAGTCTAGCTTAAGGTGGAAATTGTCAAAGAAGAAACAATAGTGAGCCTGCAAAATGCTCACTCTATAATAAAGACACATATATATTAGATAAAATAGACTTTAAGTCAAAAAGTATAAAAAGAAACAGAGAAGGTCATTACATAATACTAAAGGGGTCCATTCAGCAAGAGAAAACAATAATTCTAAACATACATAGGCACCCAACATCAGAGCACAGAGATATATAAAGCAAATATTATCATATGTAAAGGGAGAGAAACTACAATGTAATAATAGTTGGGAACTTCACCAAGCCACTCATAGAACTAGACAGATCATCTAGACAAAAAATCAACAAAGAAACATTGGATTTAAACTGCACTTTAGACCAAACAGATATTTACAGAACATGTTATCCAATAGCTTCAGGCTACACAGTCTTCTCATCAGCACATGGAACATTCTCCAGGAGAGACCATATGTTGGGCCACAAAACTAGTCCCACCAAATTTAAAAGGAAATCAAAATCATATCAAATATCTTCTCAGACCACAAGAAATAAAACTAGAAGTCAATAACAAAAGGACTTTGGAAACTGCACAAACATATGGAACATTTATGTATTTATTTAGTTGCAGTTGTCATTGTTGTTTAGCTGGCCTGGGCCATGTTTGAACTTGCCAGCCTGGGTGTATGTGGCCGGCACTTTAACAACTGTGATATGGTCGTCAAGCCACATGGAAATTTTAAAAAAGCAAAAAAAAAAAACCAAAACAAAATAAAACAAAAAACCCCCTCAAACCCCCACATGCTCCTGAACGACCATTGGGCCAATGAAGAAGTTAAGAAGGAAATTAAAAATTCCATAAAATAATGAAAATGGAGACACAGCATACCCAAACCTGTAGGATATAGTAAAAGCAATGCTAAGAGGGAAATTTGTAGCCATAAGTGAAATGGAAACAACAGAGCCAAACCTATAGGACACTGTAACAGCAGCACTAAGAGGGAAATGTATAATAGTAATTACCCACACCAGAAAAGTAGACAGATTTCAAATAAACTACTTCAAAGAATCTGAATAGGAAGAATGACCCAAACCTGAAATTAGTAAAAAGAAAGAAATAATAAAGATCAGAGCAGAACTGAACAGACATTAAAAAAATAATACAAAGAGTCAATGAAATGAGAAGTTGATTTCTTTTTTGAAAAGAAACAAAAACTGGTAAACTACTAATCAGACTAACAAAGAATAAAAAATGGAAGACTCAAATAAATAAAATCAGAAATGAAAGATTATAACTCACAGAAATTCAAAGCATCATTAAAAGTTATTGTGAACAACTATGTGCTAGAATATTGGGAAACAGGAGAAAATGAATAAACTCCTGAACACACACAACCTATCAAAATTGAACCAGAAAGAAACACAAAACCTGAAAAGATGAGTAAAAGTAATGAAACTAAGTAATAAAACATTTCCCAACAAAGAAAATCCCAGGACCAGATAGCTTTACCACTGAATTCTACCAAACTTATAAAGAACACCAATACTTTTTAAACTGTTCCAGTAAAGTTGAAGAGGAGGGAATTCTTCCTAACTCATTCTATGAGGCCAGCTTTACCCTGATACAAAAACCCAACAAGGACACAACAAAAACACCAAGAACAACAGGCCGATGTCCCTGATGAACACAGATGTACAAACCCTTAACAAAATACTAGTGAACCAAACCCAGCAACACCTCAAAACAATAGTACACAATGATAACGTGAATTTATCCAGGGATGCGAGGATGGTTCAACATACGCGAATCAATAAATGTGATATATCTCATCATCAGAAGGACAGAAAAAAATATGATCATCTCAGGAAACTCAGAAAAAGCATTTGACAAAATCAAAATCCCTTTATGGTAGAACTCAATAAATTAATCATGAAAGGAATGTATGTCAATGCAATAAAGGACATATATGACAAACCCACAGCTAATATCATAGAGAATGGGGACAAACTGAAAGATTTTCCTCTAAGAAGTGGAACAAGAGGAGGATGCCCAATTTCACCATTCTCATTCAACACAGTATTATCCTAGCCAGGGCAATCAGGCCAGAGAATGAAATAAAGGGCATCCAAATTGGAAAAGAGGAAGTCCAATTGTCTCTTTTTGTAGATGACATGATCTTATGCCTAGAAAAACCTAAAAATTTCACCAAGGAGTCTAAGAATTGATAAATGAGTCAGTAAAACCATAGAATACAAAAACAACATACTAAAAATGCAAAAAGAACTAAAATACTAAAAAGAACATATTGAAGAAGAAATCATGAAGCAAACCCACTTTCTATAGCTACGAAATAAAATCTCAGGAATAAATTTAATCAGAATTTCTACAAAGAAAACTACAAACCACTGATGAAAGAAAGTAAAGAGAACAGAAATGGAAAGATGTCATGGTCACAGGTTAGAAGAAATGTTGTTAACATGACCATATTACCCAGAGCAACTTACAGCCTTAATATAATCCCTATCAAAATACCAATGGCATTCGTCAGAGAAGTACAAAAAAAGAAGCCTCAAATTCACAAGGAACCACAAAGGAGCCAAAACAGCCAAAGCAACGCCAAGCAAAAAGAACAAGCTATAGGAATCATACTACCTGCCCAGAAACCAGAACAGATGGCCCTGGATATGCAGAGCAATGGACCAGAACAGAGAACCCAGACATGAATGCACATATTTATAGCTAATTGATTTGCAACAAAGGTTCCAAAAACATACAGTGGGAAGAGACACCCTTTTTAATAAATGATGCTGGGGAAATAATATTGAGAATATGCAGAAGAATAAGACCCTAATTCTCATCATGTACAAAAATCAACTAAAAATGGATTAAAAACTTAAATGTAGGATGCAAAATTATAAAACCATGACAAGAAAACATGGGGAAAACACTTTAGTACACTCCAGGCAAAGTTTTATGACTAAGACTTCAAAAGCACAGGCAACAAAAACAAAAAAGACTAATATGACTATATTAAACTAAAAAGCTTCTGCACAGCAAAGGAACAATCAACAGAGTGAAAAGACAACCTTTATGACTGGAGAAAATACTGGGAAACTATGTATCCTACAGGGGATTAATATCCAGAATGCACAAGAAACTCAAATGATTCAATAGCAAAAAAAGGTTGTTTTTTTCCATTTTATTGTTATTTTATATTCAATTTAATTTTTTAAATTAAAAATGGGCAAAGGAAGTGAACAGACATTTCTCAGAAGAAGACATACAAATGGCCAAAAAATGTATGAAAAAATGCTCAATATTACGAGTCTTGGGGAAATGCAAATCAAAACCACAGTGAAATATCATCTCCCCCCAAGTAAAGGTAGCTAATATCCAAAATAAAATAACAACTGCTATAAAGGATTTAGAAAAGGGAGAACTCTTATATGTAAATTAGTGCAGCCATTCTGGAAAGCAGTATGAAGATTTCTCAAAAAACTAAAAATATAACCAACACATGAGCCAGCAAACCACTACTAGATATTTATCCAAAGGAAAGAAAATCAGTACATCAAAGGGATTCCTGAACCCCCATGTTTATTCACAACAGCCAACATACGGAATTAACCTGTGTCCAACAACAGCTGAATGGATAATGAAAATGTAATTTGTATATATCATGTACTATTCAGTCATAAAAAATAATATCTTTCATTTGCAGCAGCACAAAGTAAACCAGGCACAGAGAGACAGCTACACTTATTCTCAGTCCTATGTGGGAGCTAGAAAAGGAGAAAGATGGTTACCAGAGGCTGAGAAGGCTGGTGGGTGGAGAAAGGTTGGTTAATCGGTACAAATGTACAGTTACACAGAAGGAATAAGTTCTAGTGTCCAGCAGGGCAGTAGGGTGAATATGGTTAACATTTAATTTATGTTTAAAATAGCAAGAAGATTTGAAATGTTCCCAGTACAAAGAAACAATAAATATTTGGGGTGATGGATATCCTAACTGTCCTGCTTTGATCATATATCAAAATATCACATGTATGTTTCAATTGTGGAGTGTGATGGAACACAAATGCCGGACTGTGTGACAAGATTCTGGCCAAACTGGAAGAATGGAACCAATACAATTAAAACTTGTACTGAAACGTCAAAAAAGTTAATTAATCACATCATCAAGAAAAGATAACTTACATGGCACTGGAAATATTATGGTGAAGTCACACATTTCATGAAGTTGTGCCTTCATCAGATGATATCAACACTAAAGAATTTTTGACATTTCTTTAATATTTGACCTTAGATGTAACTGAATGAAAGTTACCATTTGCATAGACAACTCCTGTTTGGCAAGTTCTTACAATCGAGGAAGATTTCCTACTGTGTAAACTCCTTTTAGAATCTGCAGAGTCAATGTCTTTAACATGGTGAAAAATTTCTTTGCCAAAGTTTCAGGCGGAATAAAAAATCTTGGCACTCCGGTTTCAGACGGAGCATCTGTGATGCTTGGCAACACATCTGGTTCTGCTGCTTTGGTGGAGAAACATGCTTCTCATCTCAACATGCAGTGGTGTCAGCCGGTGTCAACGACTCTGCCAGCCTTCCTGAAGAAATCGTGTCTATTTCTATGAACGCTGTCAACCTCCTGAGAGCCAGGGCTGACACACTGCTATTTCAAGAGTTTTTGTCAAGAGATGAGTGTAGGGGAGGAAGTTCACTAGTTCTGCAATACAGAAGTTAACTAGCTTTCCAGAAGAACCGTCTTGAAACATTTGAGTGACCTTAAAGGAAAGTTCTGTTTTTTTTTTTTTGTTTTTTTTGTTGTTGTTGTTGTTGTTTTTTTTCAGGGAAAGGAAATCCAACTATTTAGAATAACCCAACAGGAAAAAAGTCCTCTCATAGTTTGCTTTGCTTGATGGGATATTTTTTCTAAATCATCTGGGTAAATCTTTTTATTTAAATTCTTTTAGCCCAACTGCCACTTTGGAAGGGAATGCTGGAGGCAGATAACTACCTAAAACATTCCAAGACTGGGGAAGGGCTTCTGCAGAGCAGAACAAGGAGAAACAACACTCCTCACTTAGTTCACAGGGAGAAACTCACCAGCAGCTAGAGTTACCAGATGACTCTTGGAAGCAAATCCTGCCTCCAATGACCTCAGCATGGAAACACAGACATTTAAGCATTTTTTAAAAAAAATGCGAAGTATAAATGATACCAACTTTTTTGGAGAATTATAGGAACCCTCACTGTAGCAGACGTCATCTGTTAAAGCCTCAGCAGCTCCCATTTTGTTACTTTTTTTGTTTTTTTTTTCCAAGTCAGTGTTTCAGCACATATTGCCATGAGACCGAAAAGCCATATTCAGACAGATATTACAGATAACAAGTGTGTTGCCGTGTCAAAAATTACTCCACACCAGCAAACTCAAGCCAGGCCTCGACCTTTGAGTGGTAGCTTACTTTTGAACTGAACTGAACACTTATTTTTACTTGAAAAATTGGCATTTATCTCAGGTATTTGAGGATATAGGCATTAATGTCAAAGGAAAGGTGGTGAAGGCAATAAAGATGCCTTTATTAAGATACTGTAGAGTCCCTGTGAAATAATTTGGTTTCCATGGCAAAAAAAAATGGCATAAAAAGTTTGTGTGTATATATACGTGCGTGTTTTCTTCAAGGGAGAAAGAAAAGCTTTCTTCAGATTCCTGAAGGGTCTCTGACCTAACTAAGACTAATACCCATTGTCCTTTGAAGGGTGAAACATTTTAAGGAATGAAATGGGTATTGTGGGGAAGTGCAAGTCTTCTGTTAACAAACGCAGTGAACCATAGCTTGGTCCTCCAGTCTCCAGTCACAGGCTCCTAACCGGCAAGGTCTAGCACTGCAGAGGGAGGGCCAGTATCCCACTCTCAGCTTTAGTTTTTATTTCAGAAAAGCTTGCTCAAGAGAGCTTTTCTGAAATAATCTTTGAAAGGACACATCTAGGCAAGCAGATTTTCCTCATTTGTTTATTACAGAATAGGTGAGTTACAGTCTTGTAATAAATACATCGGCGAACACAGGGTTGTTCTCCTTTTTAGTCCAGAATACGGGGGAGTCTAGATGGCTGTGGCAGGAGAATTCCAAGATGGCTGCCAAGCTCCCCACCTCCTGGGTAGCCATCATGTGTGATCGCCTCCTGCCAGGTGCTGGGGTGGGTTTGGGAATATGATACGACAGTCATTCCCACGATAAGATTACGTTCCACTGCACAGTTGCCTTTAAGAAAGGGAGACTATCTTTGGTGGTCCTGTCCTAAGCAAGCAAGCCCTTAAAAGGAACTGGTCTCTTCCTAAAGAAGGAGATTTGAAGGAGGGGAGAGATTCAACCCAAACGACATGCTCCACTGATGGATTTTCAAGATGGATGGAGTCATGGAAAGTTGTCACTGGGACCAGAAAGCCAGCAAGAAAACAAGGACTTCAGTTCTCCAACAAGGAAGTCTTCCAGCAACCTGAAGAAGCTTGGAAATGGGCCCTTCTCCAAAGCCTCCTGAGAACCTGGCCTACCTGACTGCACAGGTGTGAGGCTCTGAGCAGAGAACCAGCTGAGCTGCCCAGGACCTCTCATCTACTGAACTCAGAGCTGAAAGGTGAGTGTTGTTTTAAGCCTTCAAGTGTGTGGCGACTTGTTACACAGTAATATCAAACAAATGAAAACAATGACATTCCAGTTAAATGTGACTTAGATGTTTAAAAGAATGTTTTTTTCTTGTCTCCTCTCTTTTTACCCATTTTCAAAGCTTTGATCTGTTTCCCTACCATGCAGTTCTTTCACTGAATATCTGGAAAACGCCATTTTGTCAGATTAAAATCTTTCATATCACTCATCAGTTTTTTTTTTTTTTCTCCTTCTACTCCCACTACTTATGAGTGATTTGAGGTACAGAGGTGCAGAAGACTGGGGTATCACACCAGAAAACACAGATTTCAAGAATTAAAGCAAATGGTCTGTGTATTTTAAAGTAACTCAGATATGTTTAATTCATTGCCTCTAGTTATCTTGAAATACAGTAACCTTGACATGATGGTTTCAGAAAAGGAGTCATGTGAGCATAAATGCCTGAACACTTTAATATCCTTTATCAATAAACATTACTAGAATGCCATGCATCTGAATCCATGCTTTTCCTGAGGAAAACCTGTATTCTATCTGCAGCTTCCTGAGAGCGCAGCTGGGTCTTATTACCAGGGTAGGCCGCACCATGGGAAGCAGAACTAGACTTTTTAAACTACAAAAGGAAAGCTGATCTTCATTAATTAGATGTCTAGATTAGGCGGACTGACCACTGTACTATTACACATAACATGGGGAAGAGCACTTGTGTTTATATGGCTTGTTGTTCGCTCCACCTAGGTAATTCAGCTAAACCTTATTTGCTGAGATAGTCTAATAACCACAAAGGCAGGATTTGGTGTTAGATCAAAAATGAGATCACGCTGTGACTCTGTGGCTGATGGCTGAGAGAAGGCTGTAATACAACAAAGGGAGCTGAGTGGGCAGGGTGGTGTCTTTCTACAATTCAGTTCAGGAAAAATGTCATCTCTAACAGTGCTATTACATAATTCAGGAAAGTAAAAATATTAACACGCCAATGATTCATAACTAGACTCACCACTTAAAACCCGTACTCTGCCTTTGTGAAAACCATGGAACTGAATGAAAAGAGCAGCCACATTTAGAATTAAGCAAATGTGGACAATGGGTTTAAAAATAAAGAAGTTTATAGATCACAGACCCTCACCTGAATAATTATTAGCTCTTTTAACAAAAAAGGAGGAATTCCAGGAAAAAATTTACTCAACAGGGCCTAATCTGGAAGAACTCAGAATCTGGGAATCTGGCAAATCATGATTTAGGTTTTACCAATTTTAACCCAAGTCTTCCCAGGTGCTGAAGTCAGCACTAATTTAAACTTTGTCTGCTTCAACTTCTTATACCTGCATCTTTGTTGTGTTTGTAATCATGTTGAAGGCAAACACTCCATGCTCAAAGGACCCCAGTTAAGGCCCACACGAAGCTTGTCAAGTAACCAATGACTTACCCTTTCTTTGTGAGTGACTAATATCAATGCTGGCTCCTAAAGAAAGACACTTTTCATAATCGCCCAACAATCTGCTAAGTGAAAACATATGGATAGGCTTAGGCAAAGCCTGCCAGGGGTCTTTGCTGAATGAAAAACAGGTGCTCTCATTCTGTGCCATGTAATACCCCATCTACCCCCGAGTCCAAAGGTTAGAGGACTAATAGCTGCCTTGTGGTAATCAGGGGAAGCCAAGACACTAGCCCTGGCGAAACATCTGGGACATATTTTACATACTTGCAACATATGCTTCAGGTTCAATTAAAGTGAGGCTTTGGCACATTTATTAATCTTTTTTACTTTTATCCTATAAGAGGACCCACTGACCTGACCCCACTGTTGTACCATATGAGAAAACAGAGAAATAATGAGAGCTAGAGGTCAGAATTTGCTCGTATAGCAAAAAACACATTTGTTTTCTCATGAAATTCCATTATGCACGACTCTATACACAAACGTTAAATAGAGGAACCAATGAATTTTTTAAAGTAGGAAATTACCCTTCTCCCCTCAGACACTCTGGTAGCCAAGACTGAAAACATTTGCTGCCGTGACAGCCAGTCAAGAGACAGAAGCTGGTAAAGGGAAACGCACGGGGCCTCTTCATATTGTCATTTCACTCAGTAAAAATGTTACATTTCAAAACGTCCCCTCTAGGATTCTTCCTCTATTACGCAAACACTTAAAAGTCTATTGTAAATTATTTCATTTGAGATTTTTTTGGTTCAGATATGGTTTTTATGCTATCAATTGCATTATGAGTAAAAAAGAAAAACCTCTTTAGGTATCACTCCAATAGAGGGCTGGATTTATGAAAATCGGCTAGCAATCCCTTCACGTGGAGAACACACTGCTTGCGGCCTCCTGTGCAGAAGAACGCAGATCACCTCACAGTGCGGTTAAGCACTCACTTTCAATCAACTTTGGTAACTAGATCTGAAATGTGTTAGAATCAGCGTGTCAATTGCAGGCAACCAAACATTAGATCACAATAGATGTTACTCCAGAGATTTGGTGTTTCCACCTGGCATGTTCCACTTGACGTCTATGTTTTGGTGAGCTGGTTAACCAGGGGTATCTATTGGTTACCGAGTCTCTCCATAACAAAATGACCATAAGAAGGGGATATCAGAAGTACTGAATATCAACCAACTGGCTAAAAAATATAGGTTGACTTCAAGCAGGCACACTGAAGTACTAGACTTCACTAAGGGCTTCCATTTACTAACATTTCTGGGGAAACTCCTGCTGCCGGGATGGATCTTTATGGTGGCTTTAATAATAAAGCAGCTACAAGCAGGGAAAATGGCCCTAAATGTTTATCAGTGTTTATCAGCAGAGAAATGATGATTCAGAGCTGGCATGTCGAGTTAAAATGCAAGCTCTCTACAGCTCTGCAACTGACCTTAACAATAAATCATATCATTTATTGCCAGAAGTGTATGCTCATGTTATTTAACATTAAAAACAAGCACATATGTGTTTTTGCAGGAAGGAGATTTTGGTAGCTTATGTTTGATGATGTTGCTAATGACTAAATGATGTACTGAAGAAAAAAATTCACATAAAAGCTCTTTCAAAAATGGTTGAAATAGCCTCACAAGGGAGAAAGTGAGCATGTATGTATTTCCATTTTCATTCAAGCATTGAATATTAGTTAAGAAAAAAAGATCAATTGGGAGGTTAACTGATCACTGGGAATTTTTACTTCCTGACAACTCTAATGCTTACTTCCAGCACAGAAATTCTTACACTGGGATATAACTACACATTTCTACTGGAATCACAGGTCAAGGGCATAAATTAAGATGTACTGTTTTTTTCCTTCAAAACATTTCATTACTTTACTATAACACAAGTCAGATTCTGTTGAAGGTCAAAATCTAGTTTTATATGCTGAACAATGTGGAAATAATGAACGATAATCTCTCCCTCACTTCCCAGTCTCACTCTAGGAGGTTTTAAATTTTAGGTCTGGAATTTCCCAGAGAAGCTGATGGAACAGCCAGCATCACCGTCCTCCTGGCTATAGAAAGCAGCCCTTCTGACCCCAGCCACTGCTGCCGTGGTACAAAGTCATTCTAGTTCCTACTTCCAGCTGTCTCCTCTGAGCAGTCCCAGAAACTAGCTGTTGTCTACCATGGCGACCAGCACTCAAGACACAAGCCTTGGAATGGGGCTTTCCTGACTGGGAACCACAGGGTCATCCCAAACCTAGGCAAGATTAGTGAGAATTGGGGATAGTTAGAAGTCCTCTGGAGAGCTCCACACTTGTGTGTCCTTTTGCAGAGCAATTCTTTGAAAATCACAGAGTACAATACCTGTGTTCAACTCATGCAGCCTATTTTTTCCCACTTCCCTCTTCCCCCCAAACATAGCTCTATTTGTAAACCTGAGACAGGACAAATTTTTGCCCTTCAAAAACAGTCATCACTGCTGTTATCTTCATGAGAGCTATCAAATTCCAGACAAGCTGAATTATATTTTTTTTTGTTCCTGGCAGAAAAATATTTGACTCAGCTCTGGACAAAAGCAAAAAGGATTTATAGCCCTCTCTCCCTCTTTGCAACATGCAGCAGCATTGTTAGGATGATAAACAGCACTGTCCAATTTTCTGGACTCAAACACTTCAACTCCTTTTTTAACTGTCTGTGAAAACAGTGTCATGTCCACATCCCATCCCCAGGTCCCCGAGTGCTGGGAGAGATAATTACCTTGTCATCCTTGTCCTCCTCCTCCTCCTCGTCCTCCAGCATGTCCTCCACGACCTGCAGACACAAACACAGTTGCTTTGTGCTTGTAATGGAGAGAATTTTGTTCTGTCATTTGGAATCTTTCCGAAGTGAAAACTTTATTAATATTTTAAACAGATGCACTGAGAGAGAATATTTGATCTAGAGATCCCGGTGGGAAAATGCTCTTCCTTTAATTGATTGAACCAAGGAAACTGAGTCTCCATCAGGGAAACCTTGTTTATGAGAAATGTTTTGTGACAACTTAAAGAATTTGAAATATGCAGAAGGTAAACGAACATTCATTTGGAGGATGCCTTACATCAGGAAATCTCCTTTCTACTTATCCTATTGTCTGTATTAATCAGGCACATTACATTCGGAACTAGATAGCTAAGCATAAAACAGCTCTGCTATTTCTAATTTACTTTATACCAAACTCTAAGATAAAAAACTATGTCTGCTAATTGATTCATGTTGGTGGTTTATGGGATAAAACCGACAATGACTTTTATGACTCAAATTTTATTTTTACTCTTTCTTCCCTGAGCAAATAGTTTGGATTGTGTTATGACTCAGATTTCAATTCTTAAGCATCAATGTCAAGTCTTGTTCATCTCTACCACTTTTTTACTTTGGTGGATTACCTGAAACTCTCATTTTACTTCTCTGTGATTCTGCACAAGGCTTACATGATGAAGATGGATATTATTATTATATTATTCCATAGAATCATGGTAGGCAAATATTTTTAGACCTTTCTCTCCAAGATAGAGACACCTCAACCTCTTTTTGTGTGTCCTTTTGATGCAAACAGGAATATTCCCTGAGTGAAAACATCAGTAACAAACACTGCATTATGAAGAGAGTTATGTAAACTGACATAACATGTCAGAAATCTCAGTTATTCCTAATAATTTTTTTTGAATATTCCAAAAGCATTAGCTGATTTAAAAGAATAGCCCAACAACAACCTCCAGGTCTCATGAACCAATATATATCCCAAAGTATCTGACAACTTGTGAGTGTGTTCCTAAGTTAATGTCATACTTTAAATCCTTATTAAATAGCAGGATTTTGTGGTCTTTCATTTAGACAGTCAGCATTTCAAAAGAATCATAGTAGCACAATATGTGGTTTCTGATATCCGATGGATTCCACTTACTTTAGGATATAAAAAGCAATTTAGCCTTCAACAAGAAAGATAGACTTTTGACATTTTCTCTAACTGTATTCGGCCACCCCATAAGCATTTATTATAAACCCTTTGTCCAAGGAACACAGTGCTAGGTAATGTGGGAATACAGGCTCTACTCCTATCATCAGCCCTAAGTGGCTTATAATCCAGCAGAATTAAGTACAGACTATCAGATAATCTTTAATGTTGACTTTATTTTTCATTTTTTGAGACAAAATCTCATGCTGCCGCCCAGGGTACAGTGCCATGGCATCATCATAGCTCATAGAAACCTCCAACTTATGGGCTCAAGCTATCCTTTTACCTCAGTTTTTCTATTTTTAGTAGAGAGGGTGGTCACGCTCTTGCTCAGGCTGATCTTGAACTCATGAGCTCAAGTAATCCACCTGCCTGGGCCTCCCAGAGTGCTAGGATTACAGGTGTGAGCCACCACACCTAGCTAATGTCAACTTTTAATTTCCTCAAATTTGAGGTATTGGCTAGGTGCAGTGGCTCTGGCTTGTAATCCCAGCACTCTGGGAGGCCAAAGTGGTTGGGTTGCTTGAGCTCAGGAGTTCAAGATCAGCCTGAATAAGTGGGAGACCCCGTCTCTGCTAAAAATAGAAAAACAGCCAAGCATTGTGGCGATCACCTATAGTCCCAGCTACTTGGGAGGCTGAGGCAGGAGGACTCTTGAGCCCAGGAGTTTGAGGTTGCTGTGAACTAGGACACCATGGTACTCTACCCAGGGTAACGCCGTGAGATATGTCTGAAACAACAACAATAACAAAAAGACAATGATAGCAACAACGAACATACCATTGGGATGACATATGCCAGTGTTCCAAGTTGGGCTGTTTGTGTTAGAGGTTTAAAACAGAAAAGAAGCTACAAGGTTTGGATGCAACATTGCAGCTAAGCTTCATAAATTTTTTAAAAATAATTATTTTGTACTTCACCAAAATTACCTCTTAGATTTAAATCAAGTGATTTTTTTTTTGCTAAAATTATCCATGCAGAGCCATATCAAATGTGTCAAGAAAAAGAAAAGTAAATACTACACTTTTTCTCCTCTGAATAAACTCAAGCAGTATTATAAGCTCGTTACAATTAACAATATATTCTGTGGGTCTTCTGTTCAGCACTTATCACACTGCAGGGGCCATGCAGGCTTAAATCTTTAGCGGACTGTAAAGTACACAGGGTGCTCCAGAGCCGCCTGCTGAGTGAGTAGAGAGGCATCATCTCCCTTTCTTATCTTTGAGCCCCTTTTGGGTGAAGTGCTTGTCACTTATCTCACAGAACTGATTTAGTTCACCCGGAAAGACTTATGCCTAATCAATGATGCAGAAATATTCAAAATGGTTTCAAGTATTTGCTTGGAAATGGAACCCAGGAAGATCTCCACTATCTTCAAATTAATTTTCAAAAACCCAGGATATGATTGAACCGTAGCACAGATCATTAGCTTAATTTACACGTTTTATAAACAGCTGTGGATCTTATGTTCGAGGATGGCTCAAAGAGGCCGTCAGAAACAGGCTCTTCCTTTGCAAAACCCAAACTGTTTCTTACCCTGCATCGTGGGTAATTGGCTACGCACAATCGCTCCTCAAATGTGCAGCCAGAACCACCCAGCGCAACCGTTTGCTTTTACATTTGGCAGAAAAGTGTTGTGTTAGCGAGAGGCCTTTTTGCTGTGTTTTAGCGTTCCGGGGAGGGCTTTTCCCCTCTCCTCTGGTTCCTTCTTAATGTGACATCATAAACATCTACAAGTGAGGATTTATAATACAGCTGGTTTCCTATGGATGCCTTTGAGCTGCTTGAGAATGTATCCCACTATTACATTTTGCTCAGGTGAAGCTTATGGTGCCTTAGAAAACGGAGATAACAGCACCTGTCCCACCATGTTGATTAAGGAGCCAATAAGATGATGCATAGACAGTGCCTAGCACAGATCCTGTGTCACAGTAAGGACTCCAACACATTAGCTATTAACAAAAATAAAATAATGCCAACTTAATATCTTTCACGTTCATTTTTGGAAATTAAGTTATATATATTTTTTCCCCACGTAAAATATTCTGTATTCTTAATGACATATATAATTCCCTGGCACCAAGACACAAATAAAGGGGTCCAGGTAGGAATGTGGAGAAAGACCCCTAATTAAAATGGTGATGCTTTCACATCTCATCTCAGGCTGTAACGGCCCTGTGAGATGGATGGCCCTCAGGACAAGAGTGTCTCGGAAGCTGGGTCATGCTCGGAGGCACAGAGAGCTTTAGCCAGATGCAATGAATGTGGAAACTGCCAACTGAGGCTTTAAAAACAAACTATGTACATCACTGAAGTGCAGTTAATGACTGCACAAAATTGCAACCCTTCCCAGAGAACTCAAATAACACCTGCTATTTAGAATGCGCATGCTGGAGTTTAACACTTAACTAAGGAAAACAAATAAAGAAGTCCTAGTCTCAAATTCCAGCTCTTTCCACTGAAAATAAAACCAAATAAGCACTACATAGTTTTGTTTTCAGGTATACAAAGTCCAATGGTCCAAATATTTGTCAGCAATAATTTAATAACAACATATATGTAGGATTTCCTCGATGGGGGAAAAAAAGAAGCCTGACAAAAACAAAAAAATGCAGGTGGCAGAAAAGGTACATTTACAAAGTTGGATTTTTTTTCTCTTTTTTCTTTTTTCTTAAGGGGGGATATCTCAGATCGGCTCTAGAAATCTCTTTCCAAATTATGCTTTCTGATACCTTGCTTGAAAGCAAGTAGTATTAATCAAACAAAGGAAGGGCGCCAGGGAAATCAGAAAGATGTAATGCAAGCAGTTAAAAGTGACACGACCTTCTGTAATGTCGCTTGGCACAGACGTACATGCCACACACTGGAAGACGGTCTTGAAAGAAACTGATTCTTGGTACTATTCCTTGAATGTAATACTAATAAAGATGACATTTAAAAAAACACACATAGACAGCCCCAATGCAGCGTGCCAGCGACATTGCAGCCAAAGAATAAGCAGATAACATTATTTTAAAAAGCATAATATTTCTTCATCCATACTCAATATTTGCAGAACATTTGCTATGAACATATAATATCTGGCTGTTATATTTTAAAAATACATTTTCAAAGTGAAACAAAAGTGTATCTATAGACTATAGATCTCATTTGATTGTAGGGGGCTCTTTTAATATTATAAGACTTTGAATCGTAATCCCACACAAAACATTTTGTGATTTGCAAGGAAGCAGAATATTATTAGACTAAAAATGTTAATAATGGCATTGGTATCAGAATAAAAAACAAGACAGCATGTTTGGAATTATTCCACTATCAGGTGTCCTCAAACTTTTTAAACAGGGGGCCAATTCACTGTCCCTCAGACCGTTGGCAGGCCGGACTATAGTTTAAAAAAAACTATGAACAAATTCTTATGCACACTGCACATATCTTCTTTTGAAGTAAAAAAACAAAACGGGAACAAATACAATTCACACCGCCTCATGTGGCCTACGGGACACAGTTTGAGGACCCCTGCACTAGATGATGTAAAAGGAATGTGACCAGAAGGACGCAGTAACAGAAGGACCTATGGACAAGGACAAGTGGCTTCAGGTGGACATCACGCTTACAGTCACCACGGCATGGACATCACCCTTACGGTCACCACGGCATGGACATCACCCTTACAGTCACCACAGCATGGTGGGTGCTCATACTGCTTTCAACACTAATTAGGGTCCATGTTTTAAGTGGCGACAGGTTCAAGACTCACTCTTGAAATACTTTGTGTTATAATTTTCCCAGGAAAATTCACTTATTTAAACCTCTCTGAACAAAAAGAATCTTGGTTTTGTTACCATTGTAAAATAAATATTGAGAACTGTGAAGCCAGAGCCTCTTGAAAGCCAATGCTGACACAGTCCAGTTTCATCCGTGTATTTACTTCTTTTCTCTGGAAATAATCTTTGAATTAAATGGATGTTTTGCTATGTTCAGAGTGAAGAGTTGCATAGTTCAAATTGCTTTACTCAAACATGGTCTATAAAATACAACTCATGTAAAGAAGAAATCACTGCTGTCCAGATGTGCAACTGCGATGTTAAAATATTAAAGAAAATTGACAGGAAAGAAAGAAATTTCACATTTAGCTTCACATTCATAGAACATCCAAATGTGTACAGATGCTTATCTTTGGATACATTACAAACTAAAAGCCTATTTCCACCCTAAAGATGTGGAAGGATTTGGGCAGAGCGGTATTCTTCCACACGGTCTGAAGTTCATTTTTATGTCATTGTGTGTAAACCAAGCAGAACACGCATCTGCCTGCCAATGGACTTATCACGAGTGCAGGCTTAACATGAAATCATGGAATGCCTGTGCATTGGCAGGATGCGTAGAGCCACTCAAACGACTTCAGATCACTTGAAAGTACCTGAGGTCAGGCTGAAGATTTGGGGGTCAATGAGATCTACAGATGAGTGCTTGTGCAGACATTTTTACAATAGGACAACTGCTTCTTACAAGATTTTAGAGAAATAACTTTTGCAAACTAAATGGCACAATTAAACTGCATCTATATAACACATTCCATATTTATAAGACTGAGACTGAAACAGGTCCGGTATATTCTGCTTCACCCAGTATACCTTGAAAGCAACCGCATGTGTGATGGCTGCTTAGTTTGATTCACGCTATTAAGGATTTGACCTTGGAGTATTTCAGCTACAGCAGTCATCAAGATACTGAACCACTAGATGTAATAATAATTAGTGTGTGATAGGCTTGCCAGTGAGGCTGAATCTACTGCAGTACAAAAGAAGGCAGAAGAAAAAGAAAAGCCTGAGTACTTACAGCTAAAAGACTCCCTGATTTTTACAGAGACACTCAGATACAATTATTTCTTCTTGCAGAATGCATTTCCTTGGCTCATTCTGAAAAGTGCCACATTGTAATTTAGTCTGATTCTTAATAGGAAATGTGGCTTTAATGTGGCTCTCAGATGACTTCTGATGCATGCTACTGATTACATAAGCCTGTACTCTGCACAGCAACAACAGCGTCCTTATTTGCAGTGTAATACACTTCGCTGTAAAGTGCAACGACAGTAAATTTGCTTTACTGGCCAAGAGTGTGTAACCTTTATTTTCTTAAGTGTCAGCTTAATATGCAGAAAAAGCCTTCCATTAAGAAAGGCTAAACAATAACTAACATAAATTCTACGATCAGTACAAGCATCTTAAATGAATTTCTTTTCATATTTCCTTCTCAGTATCTTAAATGTTCACTTTACACTTACACAAAGCACTGTGATCAGAATTCTAGTGTTTATCTGAACTATGTCTCCATCTAAAGGCTTTACAATGTATTGTATTTTTTGCTTGCAGGAAAATTCTAATCTTGGTATCTTTAAGATAGTGCATTAATTTGTAATTCAATCGAGCAGGAAAACATAGTTCAACTATTAACCCAGAACATGTTTTTAAAATAATAATGTTTTCTTGAAACTATTTTATTTGTCAGGTTAAAAAAATACACAAAATGCTTCCCACAATTAAATTGTTTAATGTGCTTCACAAGTAAAATTGAAAGATAGCTAGACTTACCACTCATTTATTTTATAAAATGTAATGTTTTCAAAGCAAAATATTTTTACATATAATATGTATGTTTTAGAGACAAGGCAAAAAATATACGTGCATACACATATAAATATACCTATTTTTTAGAGACGGAGTCATGCTCTGTCACCCAGGCCGGAATGCAGTGGCAAGACCGTAGTTCACTGCAGACTTGAACTCCTTCCTGGCCTCAAGCAATTTCTACCTCAACCTCCCAAAGTGTTGGGATTACAAATTGTTGGGAGCCACTGCACCTTGACCTATTTTTATATATCAATAACAAACAAAGGTCAAATACAAATGAAAATTATACACTTAAGTCTCTATATTTTGAGTCAAATTTCTATTCCAGTTCTATTCCACAACATTCTAACAAGAGAGGCACAATTTTAAATGCTTCAATTTTTGTAAAAAACCTTAGAAATTTTTATTTTTGGGTGTCTAATGAAAGGTCCACATTATCTATTTAAAATATTTTCTATTAAGAAAGGAAAGGGAGCTTGTGTGGCCTTTTTGTGCGTCCCATGTCCTGCCATCTTTTCCTATCATGAAAGCCGCAATAGGTAAGCCCTCTTTCAGGTAAATGCGTAGTTCAGCATATGTATTACCACAAATACTACACTTCTAGAACATTAAAAACCTTTAAAGAATAGAATTTGAAAAAAAAAGCCCTTCAAAACATTTATCTTGGAGATTAATGTTAGAAACTTTTGGACCATACTGACCTATCATTTGGTTTAATCACATTTTATAAAAATTCACAGCAGCTCCCTATTTTAAGCAGTATGTTTGCTGTGGATAATGGAGAGGATGAGTGAAATGGGTGTACATTTGCAGAGAAAAATATTCTGACACTAATTTGGGTTCTCTTTTTCTTTTTCTTTTACCTGGAATATTTTAAGGCCTGAGAACCATTATGTCAGGAAATTTAACTTCAAAAATGGAGCATGTTTTGAATGTCAAAAAATCATATAGTCAGAAAACCAGTTCTTTTCTTATATCCCTTTTCTATAAATAATAATTTTTTTTATCTTTTTATATAAAGAATAATCACCTCACAAAAGAAAGTCCTAGTGGGTTTAGACCTACATTTGGACTGAAAAGAATGTCTGTGGTAAGTGATGAATTGTAGCATAAAAGCCTGAATGAAAAGAATGTTCACGAAACCTCACACAAAACCTCCAAGCCATTATATCACGAGCTTCCCACAATGTAGCACAGAGCTCCCCATTCTAGGAAAGCTGCCTGGTCTACTTCTCATTTCTGCTTTATGTAGTGTATGTGTGATTGCTAAATTAGTGTATCATGCATTTATAATATTTATAGTGCCAATATTTAGTTAAATAACCTTTATGTAAGATTTATGTTGATTTTTTTATTTCTCATTTAATGGCAAATTATGAAGAGCATGTTTCATAAAGATAATTCTCCATTTAAATTCATCAGTCCATTAAATATTAAAATTATGTTTCTGATGCAATTGAGAACAAATTTGTCCAGCTTCAGTGATTATTTGCACTCATAAAAATTAGGCTTGATTAATAAAATTTAAATGCTTGATTAAGTTGACATTTTCATGTTCCATTCTGATTTATTAAAATGAGTCCCTGTCTCCAGGCCTGGTGTGCTGATGTAGGGTTACCTTTCCTCTTCTCTTGCCCAACGTTGTGAACAAGCCTGTTAGAAAGGTGTATTTTGCTTTTAGACGCAATGATGGTTTTTGTGAAATGCCCTGTTCTTTGCTGACAGCACTGCTTGCGTTTATCTTTATACACTGTGCTTGGTGGATTATAATAATCATGAAAGATTATTCTTTCAAATATCTATGGTTATGGCCTGTAAAATGGCATACACTTAGAGCATTTCTATAAATTCCAGTCATCAATAAGCTTTAATCTGTTGAAGATTGCTTTTGCTCAGATTTCTTCATATGCTTTTATTTTTATGAGATGTCCATATGCATAGACATAGGAAACTTACTGTGGGAATGCACTGTCTTTGTCTACAAGCCTAAAAACAAGAAGAATGAATAGTAGCCATGGGAAACCACCCACTTGGATAGGACTTACAAGGGAACTGAAGAGAGGTAGTGACTCAGATAATGTTTAACCCCCCATGCTGCTCACCCTGGCTTGCCTTGTTTTGTAGGTGGTCAGGTGTTCAGCTGTCATTTACTCAGCATTTACTATATGCTCAACACATTATGTTGTCTCTTAAATCCTCAGAAGACCCCAGTGGATAATTACTATCCCCACATTACTGGTGGCAAAATTGAGGCATAGGGAATGAATTAATTTGGGTAACTAACATGTACAAAGTTTGAAATTTAATTCCAGGTCTTCAAAATTTCAGTTTGGACTGTTAACCTCTGCCAATTGTGGTAACAAATTATTTAAAGATATTTTTGTTGTTTTCTACGAGAATATAACTTATTTGGGAGCTTTGTTTAGGTGACCTGACTTTCTCTTGTTTAAAGCAATGCAAACAGAAACTGAGTTATGTTTGAAAAAAATGATAGGGTATAATTCTTCTTCTTCTTTTTTTTTGTATGATGAAGTAAATTTAGTAACAAATGACAGAAAATGTCCTAGGAGGTGTTTGATCACTGAAGCATATTATTCCAGTTCTATTAATATGTACACGATGGTAGAAAGACCTTACAGTTGTATGATGTTGACATTATCTCAGATAATGCTTAAAAAGGAATATTCTGAACTATGGGCCTCCCCAAAATAGTTGTGAGTTTTAAACAGATTCCACAGGCAAATAAAGATATATCATTTAGTTGCCACTTTTAGTTTGTTAACTAAGGTCTTATAATTTCTTGTCACCTTTCTGAGCCAGTCAGTTCTCAACAAACACTGTGTGAAATCCTCTTTCAACACCATGCCCCACACAGGACTTAATTATCAAGACAAGCAAAGTAAACCAATTGCAAGGTGACGAGTCAGCCACCAGCCCCAAGTCACACCTCCTTCACCATAAAGTTTCTAGGAGTTTTGCTATCTCCAAAGAGGAGAGGGCAAAACTATTTAGAAGGGACACGAATCACCAAAGACAGGTAAGATGGCACCCCCACCTGACACCAGAAGGGGGGGGAACGGGAATCATCAGAGACAGGTAGGACGGCACCCCCACCTGACACCAGACTGGGGGGACAGGAATAACCAAAGACACGTAGGACGGCACCCCCAACGGAAACCAGACTGGGGGGGAAACAGGAATCACCAGAGACAGGTAGGATGGCACCCCCACCTGACACCAGACTGGGGGTGGGGACAGGAATCACCAGAGACAGGTAGGACGGCACCCCCACCTGACACCAGACTGAGGGGTGGGGACAGGAATCACTAGAGACAGGTAGGACGGCACCCCCACCTGACACCAGACTGAGGGGGGGACAGGAATCACCAGAGAAAGGTAGGACGGCACCCCCACCTGACACCAGACTGGGGCGGGACAGGAATCACCAGAGACATGTAGGACGGCACCCCCACCTGACACCAGACTGAGGGGGGGGGACAGGAATCACTAGAGACAGGTAGGACGGCACCCCCACCTGACACCAGACTGAGGGTGGGGACAGGAATCACTAGAGACAGGTAGGACGGCACCCCCACCTGACACCAGACTTGGGGGGGGACAGGAATCACCAGAGACAGGTGGGACGGCACCCCCACCTGACACCAGACTGAGGGGGGGACAGGAATCACCAGAGAAAGGTAGGACGGCACCCCCACCTGACACCAAACTGAGGGGGGGACAGGAATCACCAGAGACAGGTAGGACGGCACCCCCACCTGACACCAGACTGGGGGTGGGGACGGGAATCACTAGCGACCGGTAGGACGGCACCCCCACCTGACACCAGACTGGGGGTCGAGCGGAATAGCGTGGGGGAGGGCGCGCGGGGCCCCCGCGGGGGAGC
>CAUYPK010034371.1:0-18017 GCA_963574355.1 Loris lydekkerianus
CGGATGTAGATGAAAAAAATGGAACCAAGTTAATAGTTCTACTCGGATGATGGGTCCGTGAAGTTTCATGATATATTTTCTCTACTTTTGTATGTTTTTAAAATAACGTAACATATTTTTAATACCAAAAAATGCCTCTTCTGATGTGTGTCTGGATCAGTACTTTATACGTTGTAGACACTCAGAAATTCTGTATTAAATGAAAGAGTTGAAAGACAGCAGCCTTCTCAGAGGGCCATCTTGGTTTCCACACACATTTCAGTACTGACGTTCACTCAGTTTCTGTCATACTCATAGTGAATGCTCAGTCCAGACCCTCCTCTGAGAATCCCTCAACCGCCAACCCCCTGTCACTGGATGGGCCTAGACAGCTGCATGGGCCCAAGTGTACCTGGACTCCAACTCACTTGCAGATGGGAGGGCTCATCGAATTTTCTCTCAGAGAGACCAAGGCTTGGATGGACCACAATGGGCTCTACAAATGAAAAATTGTGTAGGACAGGTGCAGGAGTCTTCATCATGTCCTTTTACAGGAAAAGATATTTAATATCACTCATATTAATAAGAGAAATAAGTTGAAACTACATTGAGATACCATTATTGACCCATAAGGATTAACAAAAATTTAAAAGCTTAACAACATAAATGACTGGCGAGGTCAGAGGGTGCAAGGATTCTCATACATCACTGGTAGAAATACAAAATAGTACAACATGGTGGGGAAGAAGTTGGCAGGATCTAACAGAACTACAAAGACAAGTAACTTTTGACCAGCAATCACCTGCTAGGAATTGAAATTCAAGAGACAACTCCAGCAATACAAAACCACATGGGCGCAGGGTTATTTACTGCAGGATGATGTGTAACTGCACAAAAGCAGGAAATTGGCTGAATAAACTACATTGTAGTCACACTCAGAGGACTGCGATGCAGTTGTAGAAAGAATGACATAAATTCTAGGATTGAATTGCAAAATACCAAAGGGCAACATTGTACATCACCTTTTGTGTAAAAAATAAAAAAAACCCACACATTTGCTTATTTTTACCAAAAGACACAGGCAGAGTAAACCAGAAACCAGTGAAATGGGTTACCTACAGGGGTGGTAGATGAGGTAGAGGCTGTGGTGGGCTGGGAAATCAGCTCACTATAATAAAAAGATCCATGAAAGTCCTGGTTTGTAATGTTGGCATTTCCTCAGTGTAAAAACTCCCACTGTAGGGTGGCGCCAGTGGGTAGGGCGCCAGCCCCATACACCAAGGGTGGCGGGTTCGAACCTGACCCCGGCCAAACTGCAACAAAAAAATAGCTGGGTGTTGTTGTGGGCGCCTGTAGTCCCAGCTACTCAGGAAGCTGAGGCAAGAGAATTGCCTAAACCCAGAAGTTGGAGGTTGCTGTGGGCTGTAACGCCACAAGGGCAATAAAGTGAGACTCTGTCTCTAAAAAAAAACAAAAAACAAAAAAACTCCCACTGTATTCAAGCCACCTCCAGAGATAAAGAAATTGGTTTTTGCAAGCAAGACAAGCTGGCTGTAGCACAACAGTGAGTTAAGAAAGGAAATGACTCTTCTCCGTGTATACTTTTTAATATAGTTTTTCATCAACTTTATTGATATGTAATTTACATGCAGTAAAATGCATTAATTCTAAGAGCACAATTTGTTGAGCTTTGGTGAATGCGCACACCCTTATAGCCATCACCCTACCACCTCCAAATCAAAGTATAGCAGAACCTCTGTAAGTTGACCACCCACGGGACTGTACTGAACTGCTCAACACATGGAGATGAAACCAAGACACGTGGTGCTCGGTCTATGAAAATTAGTCAACCTACAGGTCAATGTAGGAAAGAGGTCAACTGTGGAGGTTCTACTGTATACAACATTCCATTACCCCCAAAGCCTCTTCATGGTGCTCCTCCCAGTCAAGCCCCAGGCCTCCCATCAGCTCTAGCAACCACTGTTTCTATCACCATAAATTAGATATATCTCTTTAGAATTTCATACAAGTGGAATCATACAAAATATGTGCATACATACTCTGAAGAAATATTCTTTCTTGCCTGGCTTCATCAGCTCAGCATAATGTTTGTGACATTAATCCATGTTCTAGTGAATATCAGCAGTCCTTTTCTATCTATGGCAGAAGACTAGTCCATCGTATGGATACACAATAATTTATTGATCCAGTCACCTGGTAATGGACACTTGCATTGCTTCCGATTTTTTTACTATTATGAATAAAGCAGCTATGAACATTCATGTGCGAGTCTGTGTGTGGACATGTATTTGCATTTCTTTTAGGTTAACATGTAGGATTAAAGCTTCTAGGTCACATAAATATAAAACTTTATAAGTGTATCATTATAAAAAAAAAAAAAAACTGCTATAGGCGTTGTGGTGGGTGCCTATAGTCCCAGCTAGGGAGGCTGAGGCAAGGGAATCACTTAAGCCCAAGAGTTTGAGGTTGCTGTGAGTTGTGATGCCACAGCACTCTACCGAAGGTGACATGAGACTCTGCCTCAAAAAACAAACAAACAACCACAAAATAACAAGAAACAAAAACAAGACAAAAAATAACCTTGTTGGAAACGGAAATTATTCTGTTCCTTTCTTGCCTCCACAGAGAGGCTGCCACTTGCCCCTGGCGTCTGCTGCTGTGCTTCCCTCTGGCTTCTGACGTCCTCCCTCCCAGTATGAGGCAGAGAGAGCAGCCGCTGAAGAACACACTTCTTTGGTGTCAGTTTCAGACATTCTGTTTTTCTATGACAACTGTCATTTTAAACAGGGGTCTAGTTTTCCAGTCTGGGCAACTTATTCCCAAGCTGGGCACACATCTTCTGGCAGTGGCACGGCCGATTGGCACAGTGAGATAGCTGCAGCTGCCCTCTCCATGACAGGGGTTGCTGAGTTGGGGAGACCTTGAAAGAGAGAAGGTCAGTAGATGAATATTTCCCTACTGCAGGAGAATTTAAAAACCCTCTGGATAAGTATAGAGCAAAGCACTTGATAAAACGACTTCCACTGTAAACATATCTGATATCTATTTCTGCATAATAAACTGCCAGAAATTTAGTAGTTTAAAACATTAGAAATAAATTATTTCTTACTGTTCTGTGGGTTGAAACGGGAGTCCTGCTGGTCTCCCTGTCCTTCTGTACCATGCAGTCCTTGAGGCTGCATTCCAACCGGATGGTATAGAACAGCCTCACCGGTGTGTCTGGGGCCTCAGCGAGAATGGCTGCAATGTCTGGGATGACCAGGCCTCTCCTCCACTGGGTCTCATATCCTGGACTTCTCTGCATGATGGTCTCAGGACAGAATCACCACAAGACCAAAGTGGAAACTTCTGGGTCTCTTGAGCCTTGCTTTGAAGTCTTACAACATCCCTTCTGCCATGTTCTGTTGGCCAGAGCAAATCAAAAGGCCAGCCCAGATTCCAGGGGTGGAAAAATAGTTTCTACCTCTTGATGTTCCCATCAAGCAAAGAATTTGTGACCATCTTTTTATCCACTACATTATGTAAAAATAATAGCATCCCCAAACAGTATGATGCCAACAGTGTAAGAACAGGTCAGCATGGCCATGAACAGTGGAAAGGGAACACACATGAATTACAGTTGTTTTGTTTTTCTGGCTGTGGGGAATCTATAGTGTCATATTTTGTTTTTCTAGAAAGTGCAGGGCAATTGCAGAGCCATGAGGCCGGTGAAAGAAGTGCAGAAGGAGTCACTGAGAGGAAACAGAGAAGAGCCTGCTCAGTGGGGGTGGGGAACTGCCTTTAAATTCCTAGAACACGAGTAAGCACCCCCACAACAGGGCCAGGGGGTGGACACTCCAGGAAAGCAGATTTTCCTTCAGTTAAGCAAGACATTCAATTAAGGATGCAAATGAAATGAACCACCATGTGAGATGAGCCACCTTCCACAGGGGTGGGAGTGTTTCTCTCACTCTTATGGAGAGTGAGAGAAATGTGGAGGTGCTTCATGACAATGAACACGTCAGGGACCTTTCTGGTCCCAACTCTGAGTCAGGTGCCAGGTGAAACAAGATGGGTGCCGCCTTGCAGAGGAGTTGACAACTCCACCATGAGCACTGTGAAAGGGGAGAGGTTGGCTATTGTCTCTGTGCCGAAATAAACACACCCCACCATGTGACTGGGTATGGGAGGCTCCTCCTGGAAAAGTTCAGAAGAAAATCTCAGAGCAAAACCAGAGTGAAGGAGCAGGACTGTGGAAACTTTTGGGAAGGATGGGTACAGGCAGTGCCGCTCAGCCACATTTGGGGGCTTTGCAAAGTTCAGGTTGTGGCAGGTGTCATGGAGGCTCCAGAAACTGTCCTATGGACTGGCAGTTGGGTCACCCCCACATCATAGACACCCAAGGTTACAATAGAAAGAGATGGATTCATCAGACCTCAAGGTTGAGAGGCATCCAGAGGCAGTGCAGAAGAGCTTCTGCCTTCTGGAAGTGGAGAGGTCCCGAGGTCACAAGGAACGAGAGAGCAGCTGGCTGAACAGAGCCTTTTAGCTTACCCACCAATGCATCAGATGTGTGAGTGAAACCATCTCCGGCCCTCAGACCAGCCCAATTGTCAGCTGGGTACCACCAGGTAACCTCACTCGACCCCAGATGGACGAAAGAGTTGTCCAAATTCCTAACCCACAAAAGCACGCGGCACATGGTAGGCACCGTTACATTTTGAGGTCATTTTTATAGAGCAACAGATGACTGGAATAGCAGCAAGGTTTGGAGACAAACCCAGGCTGCCTGACTCAAAAGTTCATGCATTGAGCACCAGACCACCAGATGACGTTAGCAGCCATCATCAGGCAAAACAAAAACCACAAGCATTTACTTGTGTTCACAGAACCGCTGAATTTATTCTACACTGCCAGGCAGTGACTCTGTGGCTTCTGCTGAGGAGCCCTGCCTGCAGCTCTTCCCTCAGTGATGATGAGGCAAGAATCCAGTCAGACTTGAGAGCTGGGGCACATGCCACTAGTGGAGGTCCAGTGTCAGAACAGAGGAGAGTTCATCCCAACTGCCCAGAAAGAAGGAAGCCACATTGTCTGGAGGCCGGGGCTCCGATACTGGGCTCCAGTAAATAGCCCCTGCAGAGAGAACAAAGCCAGGTAGCAAAGGACAGAACGCCCCAGGCACCGAGGGAGGCACAGAGATGACAGGAAGAGAAAGAGCTAGGGACAGGCAGCCTTGAAATTTAATCTCAGTTCTACCAATTTCCTGCTGTGCAACCTTGGGAAAGTTACATAACCTTTCTGAGCACCTTCTCCCTTTTAACAGAAATAAAATATTCATTATCTTGCAGTATTGCTATGAAGAATACGATGATCTGCGTGGCACACTGTTCAGTGTATAGTAGGAACTCAGTGAATGCTGGTTTCCCTTGATCCTTACCCAAGGATTCAGAATAACATTTAGCTCTTTTTAGTCTTCAAACATTTCACTGTTTCTGATCATTTAGCATTTATCATAATTAAAAGGGAGTAGAGAAGAGGGAGTGAGAGAAGTGAAATCAGAACCGTATCCCCTTTTTGCAACTGACAGTAAGGGAGCTGAGTCTCAGGCCTTCCGCTGGCTGCGTGAGCCAAGCATCTGAGTCGCACAATTTCTGCTCCACCACTTTAAGAGAAAGTGGGGAGGGCCGGGGCCAGAGGGCTCCCTGCCTCCTCGTGCCCAGGCATCTCCTCTTTCCCTACGTACATTTTCCCTAGAACTGTTTTGCAGGCCACCCAGCTGGGTTCCATTTCATTGATGATGTCCACTTTCTGAAGGTCTTGTTTGTCTGTCTGTCCTGCCTGTGTGTTGTGAAGACTCCAGAGGTAGAGAACAGGCCGAGAGACTCCCTCAGTCCAGCTGCTAGACAACCACCACCCAGCAAGGGGCTTAGGCTCCTGCTGCTGCTCCTCATAGGCAGTGACTGCTGCGGATTTTACCATCTGTCCACCAGCAGGGAGGAGACTCAATCCACCCAAGCATGCACCGTCTTTTTAAGGGTAAGAAGTTGTACGGGGAGCAATGGCTTGCACCTATAATCCCAGCACTCTGGGAGGCTGAGGTGGGAGGATTGCTTGAGCACAGGAGTTCAGCCTAAGCAAGAACGAGACCCCATCTCTAAAAATAGTCGGGCATTGTGGTGGGTGCCTGTTGTCTTACCTACTCGGGAGACTGAGGCAAGAGGAGCACTGGAACCCAGGAGTTTGAGGTTGCTCACACTCTAGCCAAGGCTACAAAGTGAGACTCTGGCTCACAAAAAGAAAAAAAGAAAGCCAACTTGGGATGGGTTCACGTCACTTCCACTTACCAGTCAGAACTCAGCCAATAGACACATCAACCTGCAAACAGGCCAGGAAACAGGCATGCCTCCTACTCAGCTAAACTCTGCTGTCTTGGAGAAAGGAGAGCCCAGCTATTGGGAAACAAGAAGCAGTCTCCACCTCCTCCCTGCACCCCTTCCAGCTCATGTCTAATGTAACAGCATAAATATGTAAATTTGTGCTAGGAAAAAGCTCCACATAGTGATCACGTCAGGGCAAGACATTGAAAATATAAAGATCAGAGACTTCCAAAATGACAAGATGTCAAAGAAACACAGGAGCCAACTTGAAAGAGCCCCCAGTGGTCGAAGATGGAATAATTTGAGCAACAAAATAAATAGCGTGGCAATTGGATTACCACCCAAGGTATAGAATATAAATAAATCCATACTGGCATAAATGAATGATTCAATAAATAAATATATGGTAGACAAGGGACAGATCTCTCTTATAGAAGAATCCCAAATAGTATAAGCAGGTAATCCCCCTTTAGGAGAGGGGAGTTGATTCTTGGCCTCCTTGAGTGTGGGCTGGATTTAGTGACTCACCTTCAAAGTATGGAAAGGGAGAAATAGTAGCTTTTCTATGGAGACACTCTGCAACACAGAACTAAATGATGGAGGTTAACAGCACCAGCGATAAGTCGTGCATATCCCCTAATACGGGGTGGAGGGGAGGGCGCATCACCTCTGGGGCATGTCTTCCTTCTAAAAAAAAACTCACAGGCACACTCAAAGAATGAAGAAAACAGAAGAAAAACCTAAACTGAGACATCCCTAGAAAATATCAATACTCCTCAAAATCATCAAGGTCATGAAAAACAGGGAAAGACAGAAACTGTCATAGACCAAGGAGAGCTAAGGAGACATGATGCCCCAATGCAAAGTGATACCCTAGATTGGATCTCAGAACTAAAAACTGTAAAGACCACTGAAATCCAAACAAAGGCTAGAGTTGGGTTAACAGTAATATGCTGATGTTGTCTTAGTTTTTTTGTTTTGTTTTGTTTTGTGGTTCTTGGCTGGGGCTAGGCCTGAACCTGCCACCTCTGGCACATGGGGCTGGGCCCTACTCCTTTGAGCCACAGGTGCCACCCTATCTTCTTAGTTTTAACAAACACACCATGGTAACATAAGATTTTGACATTAGGCGAAACTGGGCGAGGAAGTTCACATAATTAACATTATTTTGTTCTGATATTTAATTAAGCATTTACTAATTTTGTTTCCCTGGGCTTCTTTTTTTGCATCTGGATGAAATAATTTCTTTTTGGGTCCTACAAGATAAAATGGCCCTGTTGGTGTGTGACCCCCAAACCCCAGGCCACCTGTCCTAGAACCTCAACCCCAGGGTAAGCAGGTCAGCTCCCTCTTACCCCTCCAACCCCCCAGCCTCTCCCCAACCACACCTAGTCAACTATGTGTAGAGATTCCTCATGCTCAGCCTTCCTTCGTTCTTTACCCTTCTTCCTTTTCTCATCTTTCTTTGCCACCCAAAAACATTTCTCATAACACCTCTGCTCTCTGAGCTCTGGGATCTGCTAATGTGCTAATTCCCTAAATGGCTAAAGACTCACAGTCCAGGCCACCTGTTTACATCTTCCCATAGTTACGTTTTAATTGAGTCTTTTTGGAGATAAAACATTTAAATTCTAAGGACTCTCTTTAATGATGTGAATTCAAGAACTTCGGTGTGGGAGACATTTCTAGGCAGCTGCAAAATTCTTTGGGAGTAAATTTCCACAACAACAACAACAAAATCCTTTTCTCCAGGGAGCTCACAGATTAGTTGGGGAGGTAACATGTGTAATACATAACCAGGACATAAGGTAGATGGCGCCATTAGGAAAGCATAAATGAAAAGTGGCAAGAGCTTACAGTAAAGGACTTGCTTCCAGCTTGGGGAATCAGAGGAGGTTTCTGGAGGAGGTGACATTTAAGTTGGACCCTAAAGAACGAGTAGGAGTTGGGTGGGGTTCTGGAGCCCCCCCCCCCCCCCGCTCCTGGCTCCTTCCCTCCGAGCAAGCTGCTGTTCATGCGTTACTCCAGCAGAGGGCAGGCTGAGCAAAGACGGGAAGGAAAGTCCAATTCTTTAGCCACGTTTTACGTGGGGTCTCTACACATCCAGGACAGCTTTCCAAGCTTACTTAGAAGGGCGAGACTTTTTGTGTGAATTTTGAAGTTGTTTATCCCAAGTTTGAACTCTAGATTTACACCTCCAGTTTTGCCCAGAATTGCCAGTGAATTTACATTTCTATAAATTTCTCATGGTTCAGAGCAGTCTGAAGCCTGGTGCCACCTACACAGGTGCCACCTCTCCTGGGACACATACCCATGCTAAAGAAGCCAGGCCAGGCAGGTGTGGGCAGTTCAGACGGGGGGCGGGAAACGCCTCTCCAGGTTGCCATGGAAACAGGTTTAGCTCCTCCCCATTCTCCCTGAAGGGCTGGAAGCCAGGGTGCAAATTGCATTGGTATTTGTCTTTAAGTCAGAGGAGACGAAGATTCGTGTTCACATGTTTTACCAAAGAAACATTCCCAGAAAGATCCTACAGGAGAGTGTTGGGAAAAGCACCATTTGGAAAGTGTAAAAGACGGTGGTGAGAGCTCACAGTAAAGAACTTACTTCCAGCTTCAGGAATCAGAGGCGGTTTCCTGGAGAAGGTGACATTTAAGTTGGACCCTAATGAAAGAGTAGGAGTTGGAAGGAAAGTCAGTCGAGGGTTTAATTTCAGGGGAAGTCCCAGGGGAGTTGGGAAGCATCTGGTGTACACCTGGCAGACAGAGCTTGCTCCACCTCTGGCGAAGGCACTGGCCTTTGTGTGGTTGCAATTAGCAGTCACTGGCTGTGACAGGCTGGGGGACGTAAATTCTGAGGCCCTTCCAGTCTTTGCACATCTGGGTGAAGTAGCTCCGGGACCCTATGCTTGACTGAAGACAGTTGTTGATGGGAGACATTGGGAATGAACACACAGAGCTGGTAATAGGGATCTGGGGGCAGATGGGTACAACTAACAGTGTCTGCTACTTTCTCCAAGGCCCCTTCTAGTTATCCTGTCTCTGCAGGACCAAAGACTTTGTTCTTCAATCAGGGCCACCTCTGAAGAAACTTAGGAAGGTTCTGAGCCCTTTTATCTTTTTGTAAGAGATCCCTTCTGATCCCTCCGAAACCCCTTTCTTGCTCCTGAGAACTTAAATTTTTATTTTTCTAGAGTCCTCACCTCTGTCCCTCATACCCTATCTCCTCAAAATTTACCCCTTCAGAATTCTCTACTCTCAACTAATTGTCAATTGAAAAGTTAACGTTTCCCATTGATGTGTCAATGGCAGATGTGTCTAGAGGCATTACATCTCACCCAGTGTAGTACCCAGCAAAAAGACCCCTAAAGACTCCTGTCTCAGCCTGAGTCCCCGCACATCTTAAACTCCCCCTTGGGTTAATTCTGAGAACAGGTTTCAGAATAGAATAAGGAAGTTCCCAAGAACTCCTAACAACAGGTAAAACAATGGTAGAACTTACTCCAACCTGCTAGCAATGGCTAAACAATGGTGGAAAAAATTACCTACGCGAAGTTCCCAAGGTACTGCATCCCCCAAGTTGTCCCCATGCCAATTCCCCATGCCAACCACCATGCAGTACAATACGTGGTTGCCATGCTGTAGCCCCCCTGAGCCAACTCTGTAACCCCACCCCTGAGCTAACCAACCACTGCATTCTACTTCTGTGCTCACCCGCTTGCCTGCCAACACAGCACAAAAAAGGTATAAAAGGCAACCTGCTTTTCTCTTCAGGGCTATTCGTCTTTGGGCAGCGGCCCACCTGCGCAGGTTGTAGTAAATCACCATCTGATTTCCATCTGAAGTGGGGTCAGAGTCTTTCTTTCCAGGGGCATGAGTACAACACCAGGTGTCCCTCTGTTATCAGTGGTGCGAGCTCTTCATTTCTCTCTCATGTTCCATCACACTGCCTAATGCAATATCTCTGAGTGTACCCACACCTCCAGCGTCAGACTCACTAGGAGTGCTTGCTACCATAGGAATCTCCCCCCCACCCCCGGCAGCCCCACAAATGGAGTCTAGAAATCAGCTTTTTTCACAAGCTTCCTATATGATTCTGGTGCTCGTTAAAGCATGGCCCATCCACTCAGGGACAAGGCAGGGACAAGACTCCTGAGAACTTGTGAAGCAGAAACCCACATGGCCAACTCCCTCCCCTCCATCAAGCTACAGCTCACCTTCTCAGCAAGCCCAGCCCCACCCCGTGCTCCTGATCCCTGCACCTGTTCTTTTTTCCACATAACATTTGTCACTTATTTTATTGTGTTTATTGCTGATACCCTCGCCCTGACCCCCACTAGTATGTGAGCTCTGTGAGAGCAGAGGTCTTTGTTTCACGGACCAGCACTCCCCAATGCTGAGAATGCACCCTGGCTTATTGTGGGTGTTGGAGGAATATTCGTTGCATGAAGGAATGCATGCGGCATGGAGTAATTCCATGGAGAGATGTCAATGCAGCTGAAGACAGATTAATATAGATTATCTTACTTCTAAGCTTTTTTGGTCACAGACTCTGTGTTGTTTGTGCCCTGAGAACAGCCCTAGGGTCAGTGATTCCCTACAGCACTCACAGGGCACAGACAAGCTGATATACTCATGGTTATGGATTATTACTGTGAAAAGACACTGATGACAATCAGCAAAAGGGAAGAGGGTGGAGTCCAGGAGAAATCAGGCTCAACTTTCTAGCTGTCTCCTCCCAGGCATGCACCTAACTCCCCCAGAGACGAAGTGTGACAACATAGGCCAATGTGCATCCTAGCCCTGTTGTCCAGGGTTTTTATTGGGGGCCAGTGTCCAAGTGACTGATTTTAGCTACTCAATATCTAAGCCACAACCCTTTGAGAGGTCAGACTGACAGAGCAAGGCCCAGGGGCGCAGCCACACAAAACAAGGGTTAGCAATTAGTCTTTTGTTAGCATAAACTGTTGGTGAAAGGGATACAGTGTGATCTAAGGCCTTAGGCATAGAAAAAAAGTCTCATCAAGCAGGTTATTCCAAGGGCTCAAAGGTTATCTCCTAGGACCAAGCAAGAGCTGGTCCTGGACACAGGCCTTTCTTTGGAAGGTGGACGGTTTGAGCGGCCTTGTCCTGAACAGACACCAACACGCAGACTGTCTCCAGGGGCCCAGCTGAGCCTGTTCGGCAATTAACGTACGTGGGGTTTCTGACATGGTTGTGTCCACTCAGGGTGTACTGGAGGCTAATCTAACAAAGAGTTAACAAGCATGTACCGTGTGCTAGATGTGGTACTTTACCGAAAATGCAAAAATAGAAGGGACCTTCATTTCCTTCTTTTTATAGAGAAGGAAACGGATACCCAAAGTGTGGAAATGACCCAGGGTGGGTCACACTAGTGAGCAGCAAAGCCAGGATGAGAGGTTAAATAACATCCAGATGGGAGTGGACTTTGGGCCCAGGCAGTTGGCAAAGGCTCACCAGAGGCTGGGAGGCCAGGGCTTGCCTGTGCCCCTGGCCTGTGTAGCTGAAGCCAAAAGGGAGATCCCCACCTGGTCTCTGCCTTCAAGATGTGTATAGTCTATTCCAGGTACATAGTCTAGTCTAGGTACAGGCCGCTTCTTGAACTTTGGCAAACAAAGAACTTTTCAGAGATGAAAACCATTCCAAAGATAGGCAGGGAAGAGACCATGGAGTGAAGATGGTAAGGATGTGGGTGAGAAAGTGCCTCCCTGTAGTTAGCGCAGCTGGCTGGACCTATAGCGGGCAGGTCCTGAGCAGTTCTTGCGGCTTGTCTAGAAATTTGCTTGCAGCAAGGCTGCCTCCAAGGAAAAATGCCATCCAGGAAATCCCAATGTTCTGTACGTATTTACTTATCAGATAATTATATGGCGCCTACTGCAAGCCAGATGCTGTTCCAAGCATTCTGCAGCTACTAACTCACTGCCACCCCAAGTCTCTGCCTGTAGCTCCTGGCACATTGCTGATGTTCTGTGGGCTGCATGACCCAGGGCAGCACAGCAGATGTCACTTGCCCTACGCTCAGAGCCCCTTCCAGCTCTGCTGCTTACTTGCTCTCATATGTCCATCCCATCCCAGGCTCATGTCCCCCAAACCTCATATCCTTAGCAACCCCCTTTCTTAACTGAGCATACTCCCCTATATTCTTGAGCTTCCCTGTAACACTTGTGGCACCTTGCTTTCACTGAAGTCTGACTTTCCCCAAGATATATTGATATTTAATGCAGGTGATCAATGAGCTGGTGACAGATCAGTTGGAAGTCTAGGAAGCAGTCAAGGGCAATAGCAAGGACAGAAATAGGCTTTCAAGAGGGAACACCCAAGGGCAGAGCAACAGATGCCAGAGTCACATTTCAGCAGGTAAAAAGAGGTAAGGAACTTTAAGACGTGGTGAGGGAGGATGGACTGAGTGGGTGGTGGACGGACTTGCAGGAGCTTGGGAAACCCAGGATCACCATTAGCCCACAGGATGCCTTTTGCACACTGGGAAAAGGTGCTCCTTCCTCCAGCCAAACACAGCTGTGTCAGGGCACCGAGCTTGGTGAATGGAGTGTAAGCTGGTTCCAGTCCCCATTCTTCCCTTAGCCGGCCAACTTTTCAAGAAATAGCCTGCACATGAATACACAGAGAGGCTCTGGGAAACCTCAAGGGAGAAGAAGTGGCCCTGCCTCCATTCTCCTCCGTAGGTGAGACCAGCAGACGGGGTGCAAAGGGTGTTTAGCAAACTTAATTTGCTCTCAGTGTTACCATCCTTAGGAGCATGGTTGAGCACAGCGGTGAGGCTCGGGCTGTAGTGGTTTTCAGAGTTTTGTGGAAGTCTGAATGTTGCCCAGCAAGGCAGGAAAGAAAGGCTTTGGAAACCTATCCCAGAACTAGCAGGAGTGAGGAAGGGGCAGACTTCCAACCTAATGCTAGGCTCCAGTGGCTGGTAGGACCTGAGAACAAGGAAGCCAGGCAAGTGCCTTGTGACTTCCTGTCCTCACCTTCACTGTCCACCTGTCCACCACTTTATTTTGAAGAGAAGGAAACTGATATCCAAAAGCAGAAGTGTCTGACCCAGGGTGGGTCACACTAGTAAGTAGCAAAGCTGGGATAAGGGGCTGAAATAACACCCAGACGGAAGTGGACTTTGGGCGCAGGCAGTTGGCAAAGGCTCACCAGTGGCTGAGGGGCCAGGCATTACCTTCACCCCTGGCCTGTGCGGCTGAAACCAGAAGGAAAATCCTAAGCATGCTTGCTATGGGACAGAGAACCCCTTCTCCTCTCTGTGAAGTGATTCTCACCAGAGAAAGAAGTTACCTTCTAATAAACTGAGGGGGTGGGTGTTCCCTCCAAAATGTAGAAACCACCCAGAATCCAGGCACAGGTTTTCTAAATTTTAAAACATTTCTTGAAGTTCCTATTTCTCTTGACTGCACTTGTGCTATTTATGCTCAAGCACCAGGTAAAGCCCTGAGAGTAGGAGGCTGCTCTTGCTTTTCTCAGCGTGGGGATGTCTGGAGGAGGACCTAGTCCAGCCTGTCATCTGACGCTTCCTTGGACCTGGGGCGGAGCTGTGCTTCTTAGTAAAGGCTCTGTTCAAGTTCTAGTGGCCCATGAAGAATTTGAGCTACTCCTACTTATTTTTTTGGCAGAGGGCACCGCACAGCCAGGTGGGGAGCTGCAGGATCTGCCTGGGGATACTTGATCATCCCCACTCAACCCAAACCCAAGAGGTCCCAAACTATCACCCAGTGCACAGAAGGGGCATGCTCATGCCCTGCTGGGGGAGCACCAGTGGGTACTTCTGGGGAAAGCAGTAAGTCGATCATATTGAGAACTTTACAAATTGCCATAGCCTTTAAACCAATAATTTCCATTATAGAATATAATCTTAAAAAAATGCAACATATAGAAAAAACATTTGTGCATAAAGATATTTGTTCCAAAGTTGAAAAAAAAGGCAAAAAATTAGAAACAGCACTGATGTCCAACATTAGGGAATTCATTAAATAAGTCATAAGGGGGTAGAGACAAGATGGCTGACTGAAGCCAGTTTTCCACAGAGGCCCCCGTCCAGAGGGAGAATAAAGGACAGAAATTTGGCAAGTAACCTGGTGGATTAGAGCTGCACCAAGAGAGAAAGTTGAAGAATGCACATCAACCCTGCTGAGGTGAGCTGTGACCCCAAGGATACAAACAAAAGGTACAAAATCCATCACCAAGCGGATGGGAGTTCCCTGCCCCATGAGAAGGGCTTGGAGTGCCCCACAAACAAATGAGCAGAGTTCAAAGGTCCTCTGACTACACTCCATGGGAGAGACTCTCCAAAAACATTACCTACCTCCCCTAGGTGCTACGGCATCCTCCTCCCAGGCATAAAACTGTATAAAACTGTATATATTCTCTGTCTGCAATTCTGAGCTCCCAGCCCTCCCCTCCACTCTCACTCTGAAGTCTGGAGGCCTGTCCCCCAGGAGTCTATATTCTTGGGTGATTTCTTGAGGGGTGTGGATAGGGCCTAGACTGCAACTGGTCAGTGCTGATTCTGTGGCACAGGAGTGAGGAGAGGACAGTGGCTGAGAGGGAACCACGCCATCCAAGTGGAGGTGCCCCAAGATGCAGAGCACCAACCGTTTTTGGCAACAATAGGGCTCACTCCGGGATATTCTGAAGCCACAGCCCCCGTCTCCCTGGGCAACCAGAGGAGGTCGGGCATCTTCTCAGGTGGCAACCACTGGAACAGATCTGGGACGGAAACACAGGCCCTGTAAGTAAACGGTTTGCCTGAGCCAGTACGGACCTGGGTGGAGTGTGGGGACTAGAAAATGCACACACAGAGCTGGGAAATTCCCAGGGCAGGGCTGACCCACAGGACTGCTTTACTGAGCCTAAGACGCATCTAGCCCTCAGGGGATTGTCAGCCTATAGATAAAGGAAGGCAGGAGGCTAGAACTGACAGCTAACTGAATACAAACCTGCAGGAGCAAAGACAGGGCCTGAGGTGCAGGCTCTCAGAACTCAAAACAGCTTCTCTTCTGCAGGGGAATTTAGCAGGAACAGAAACAAATTCCAGCAAAGTTGTTCTGTTCTGTCAGTAACATCAATCAGGGGCAGGGCTGGAACTGAGCGAACACCCCCCAGCCTCCATCCAGCACCTGAGGTTGTCAGGCCTCACCTCTCCCTGCTGGATAGAGGCTAGAAAATGGTCTGGATGAGCAGATATAGATTTCCTTGTGATTCAGGCGGTTGCAAACCCCTGGAGTATCTATTCACTGGAGGCAACTGGCTCACAGCCCTGTGGGGCTATCAGTGACTGGGTGTGACAGTGGTGCAAAGTGGGGAAGGAGGCATCAATCTTCCCAGACTAATCTATTTCCTGGGTGGGTCTTCCTGACTTCACGGAGCACCGGAGCAAGTCATATCTGAGTTGTCACTAGAGCCCTGCAATCCAGTTCCCAGAGACCTTTTAAACTCTCCCACCTGAGACAGGTGCTGACTGAGACCATTGATTTGGACCTTTTGAACTGAGCCAATTGCCTGAGGACTATTCAAGTGGTGCCCTGGGTGTGTGGTTATAGGAAGGTTTGATTTTCCTTTTCCAATTGTTGCCTGTGGGGGGCAGGGTGACTTAATTGCTGGTATTTCTCCATAGCTGAGACTTCAACCCAGAGTAATTGTTTCACTAGGGTCGAACAGAGACCAGCTGAAAACAAGACAGAAACACTTAGCCCCACCACACCAAACAGGTCCCCAGTTTCTCAGGCTGTAGCACTATACAGGTCCTCGACAAAGCTCCAGGGGAAAAATCAAATGGTGTAAAATAATCTTGGGGTGGAATCAGCAGAAAAACTCTAGTAACATGAATAACCAGAATAGATCAAACCCCCCCCCTACACCAAGAAAAGATATTGCAGATGTAACTGAAGATCCCATTCATAAACAGCTGGCCGAGATGTCAGAAATCAAATTCAGAATTTAGATTGCAAACAAGATTAATAGATTGGAGGAAAAATTGGAATTAGAAATTCGAGGAGCAATTCAAAAGTCGGAATTAGAAATTTGAGGAGAAATTCAAAAGTTGTCCCAAGAATTTAACGAATTTAAAGACAAAACCACCAAAGATTTTGACGCACTGAAGCAATAATTTGCAGCCCTCAAAGATCTGAAAAATACAGTAGAATCCCCCAATAACACAGTGGAGCAAGCAGAAAAAAGGATTTCTGACATTGAAGACAATAGCTTTTGAATGCTCCCAAACTCTCAAAGAGGAAGAGAAATGGAGAGCAAAAATGGATCATTCTCTCAGAGAGCTCTGGGATAATTCAAAGAAGGCTAATATCTGCCTCATTGGAATTCCTGAAAGTGATGAAGTGGCCTCGCAAGGCACAGAGGCCCTTCTCCATAAAATTATGAAAGAGAATTTTCCAGACATGCCAAGAGATTCTGAAATTCAGATAGCAGACAGTTTCAGAACCCTAGCACAACTCAACCTGAACAAGACATCCCCCAGGCACATCATAATTAACTTCACTGAAGTTAATATGAAGGAGAAGATTCTGAAAGTAGCCAGACGTAAGAAAACCATAATCTACAAAGGGAAGACTATTAGAATGACTGACGATCTCTCTGCTGAAACATTTCAAGCCAGAAGAGGGTGGTCATTGATTTTTAATCTCCTAAAGAAAAATAACTTTCAACCCCAGATCCTGTATCCAGCTAAACTGAGTTTCATTTATGATGGAGAAATTAAATACTTTAATGACATTCATATGTTGAAGAAATTTGCCATAACCAAGCCAGATCTTCAGGATATTCTCAGACCTATCCTCCATAATGACCAGCCCAATCCTCTACCACAAAAGTAAACTCACTCAGAAACTTTTGCTGAAACTCCAACTTCCACACTGGAGAAAGGATTAAAAATGTCCACTGGACTTTTGAAAAACTCGATAACCCAAAATTTTACCAGACTTATCAATATTCTCCATTAATGTGAATGGCTTAAATTGTCCTCTAAAGACGCACAGGTTACCTGACTGGATATAAAAACTCAGGCCAGATATTTACTGCATACAAGAGTCACATCTTACCTTAAAAGATAAATATAGACTCAGGGTGAAAGGATGGTTGTCCATATTTCAGGCAAACGGTAATCAGAAAAAAGCAGGTGTTGCAATTCTATTTGCAGACACAATAGGCTTTAAACCAACAAAAGTAAGGAAGGATAAGAATGGTCACTTCATATTTGTTAAGGGTAATACTCAATATGATGAGATTTCAGTTATGAATATTTATGCACCCAACCAGAATGTGCCTCAATTTATAAGAGAAACTCTAACATTCATGAGCAACTTGATTTCCTCCAGGTTCATAATAGTTGCAGATTTCAACACTCCTTTGGAAGTGTTGGATAGACCCTCCAATAAGAAGCTGAGCAAAGAAATTTTAGATTTAAACCTAACCATCCAACATTTGGATTAAACAGACATCTACAGAACATTTCATCCTAACAAAACTGCATACGCATACTTCTCATCAGCCCACGGAACATACTCCAAAATTGATCACATCTTAGGGTACAAGTCTAACCTCAGTAAATTCAAAGGAATAGAAATTATTACTTGCATCTTCTCGGACCACCATGGAATAAAAGTTGAACTAAGTA
>CAUYPK010034375.1:0-13250 GCA_963574355.1 Loris lydekkerianus
TCTTTAGATTTCCGACTTTTGTCAGTTGGGCTTGACCAGATGACATCCATTCAAGCCACATCTTTCACACACGGTCTTTAAAGGGTTTATTTAGACACACATCTAGAGGCTGCAATACAGATGTAAGCCCACCAGGAATAATGGCCAAAGTAACCTCAGATGACTTTGTCAGTTTTTTTATGTCATCAGATGTGTGAGCTCTGAACATATCCAAAACCAGCAACGATGGTTTTTTCTTCAAGGCTGCTCCTGGTCGTGCATTCCAAATTTCTTCCAGCCATTTCTTTGTTCCGTCCTCATCCATTCAGCCTTTTTCATGTACACACACTGTAATTCCTGGTGGGAATTTGAACTTTTTAGACAAAGTCTTCCTTTTAAAAATAATGACAGGTCTTAGCTTAGTTCCATTAGCTAAACATGTGAATGGTTAAAAATCCTGAATGCTTATACTCCAAAACCCCTGATTATAAGGATTCAGGATTTATAAACATTTATTTACAAGACTTTACTGCCTTAAATGGGGTTTTCACTTAATTAGATGTGCCATTAAATATTGTGGGTTAAATAGTTCAGTGGAATACAGTTCAGTTCAGCCGCCTACCTCTTCAGTTCAGCCGCGACTTGTGGACTGAGCTGAAGCACCGCCCCTTCAAGCAGACGGCAGAAGACGACTGGAGACTATGTGCATTTGATTAGGTGCCCACGCACCGAATGAAATAACCTGTATGACCCGAGTATAAGCTGAGTTCGGGTTTTTCGGCACAAATTTTTGGCACAAAACTCGGCTTGTACTCGAGTATATACACGGTATATACTGCTTTTTAAAAAAAAATTTCAACATTTTCCTTCTAGATTTTTCTTCTTTTTTCCTTTCTTTTCTTTCTTCGTTTTCCTAGTTTAAATATTATTTTCCATTGTTTTCTTCTTTAAAAATTAGAACTTAATTTTTGCTAGGGTTTCTACCCCTATTATTTGGTTTTTCCCACAATTTTATCCTGTAAAGTTTTCTGTTTGCTTGTTTTGGTTTGATTTATAGCATTTTTGTCTTTCCTCTCTACTTAGTAGAGGTGGGGTACTATGTTCAAACAGGCTAGTAAAGAGCTGCTGACTTCAAGAGAACCACCCAACTTGGTACCCCTAGAGGTTGGAGGTTTTTAAGGTTGGGTACCCTACGTGTACCTATATTGCTCCTATCTCCCTCTTTCTGTGCCTGTTTTCTTTTTGTCAATATTCCCTTTTACTCACCCCCTCTCCTTTCTCTTTTTTCTTTTCTTCTTTTTTCCCTTCTTGCTCTTCAATCTTCTCATCCTTCTGATGCTGTACCAAAAGGACTCATCGAAACCCTAGTCCAGAGGTATGGTAACTCAAAGAGCAAGAGGAAGTGAAGTGAAAGGAACATTAGGGCAAGGAAACAGATAAAAGAAAACACCCATGAGGAAGAATCAGAAGAAAAATCCTCACAACACGAAAAACCAGTCCAGAGCAACCCCCCAAGGGATTATGAGGTAGCTACTACAGAGGATTCCACCTACAAAGAAATGTTATAAATGACAGAAAGGGAATTTAGAATACCCATGATGAAAATAATGAAGGAAATGATGGAAACAATGAAGGAAACTGCTGATAAAGTGGAAAATAACCAAAAGAAAATCCGAAAACAGAATCAAATAAGAGATGCACGATATGAAGACTATAGAAAGGATATAGCAGAGCTGAAGGAACTGAAGCAGTCAATTAGGGCAAAGATGCAATAGAAAGTATCAACAACAGAGTAGACCATGTAGAAGAAACAATCTCAGAGGTAGAGGACAAAGCTCTTGAGATAACTCAGATAGTCAAAGAAGCAGAAAAGAAAGAGAAAGCAGAACATTCACTGACAGAATTATGGGACTTTATGAAGCGTTCAAGTTATATGTATGAGTTATAGATATCCCAGAAGGGGAAGAATGCCCCAGGGGAATGGAAGCCATATTAGAGAATATTATAAATGAAAATTTCCCAAAACCACCAAAGATTCTGACACACTCCTTTTAGAAGGATATTGGACCCCAGGTCACCTCAACTCTAGCCGAGTTTCTCCAAGACACATTGTGATGAACCTGTCCAAAGTCAAGACAAAAGAAAAGATTCTTCAAGCTGCCAGGAGTAAGCGCCAGTTGACCTACAGGGGTAAATCCATCAGGATGACTGCAGACTTCTCTAATGAAACTTTTCAAGCAAGAAAACAATGGTCATCTACCTTTAATCTACTTAAACAGAACAATTTCCAGTCCAGAATTCTATATCCTGCTCAGCTAAGCTTTAAAATTGACAGAGACATCAAATCATTTACTGATATGCAAACATTGAGGAAATTCACCACAACAAGACCAGCTCTACAGGAAATACTTCAACCTGTTCTACACACTGACCATCACAATGGATCAACAGCAAAATAAGAACTCAGAAATTAAAGAACAGAACCTAACTTCCACAATGATGCAAAAAATAAAACTAAGCAATGGACTCTCCCAAAATAAGATGGATAGAACACTACCACATTTATCAATTATCTCAATAAATGTTAATTGCTTGAATTCCCTACTGAAGAGGCAGATTGGCTAACTGAATTAAAAAACACAAGACATCCATGGGCGAAGCCTATGGCTCAAAGGGGTAGGGCGCCGGCCCCATATGCTGGAGGTGGTGGGTTCAAACCCAGCCCTGGCCAAAAACCACAAAAAAATAAAAAAATAAAAATAAATTAATTAATTAAACACACACACACACACACACACACACACACACATACACACACACACACACAAGGCATCCATTTGCTGTATGCAGGAAACACACCTAGCTTCAAAAGACAAATTAAAACTCTGAGTTAAGGGTTGGAAGACAATTTTTCAGGCAAATGGAATTCAGAAGAAAAGAGGAGTTGCCATCTTATTTTCAGATACATGTGGATTTAAACCAACTAAAGTCAAAAAAAGTCACTTTTTTGTGATGGTCACTTTGTGTTGGTCAAGGGAAAAATACAACAAGATGTTTCAATTCTAAATATTTATGCACTCAATTTAAATGCTCCCAGATTCTTGAAATAGACCTTACTCAGTCTGAGCAATATGATATCCTATAATACCATAATACAGGGGACTTTAACACTCCTCTTACAGAGCTGGACAGATCCTCTAAGCAGAAATTGAACAAAGATATAAGGGACTTAAATGAGACCCTAGGGCAACTGTGCTTGATAGATGCATATAGAACACTCTATCCCAAAGATAAAGAACATATATTCTTCTTATCACCCCATGTACCACAAATTGATCATATCCTAGGACACAAAACAAACCTCAACAGAATTAAAATTTTATCTTGTATCATCTCAGACCACAAGGCACTAAATGTGGACTCAACTCCAACAAAAGTGTTCAACCCCACACAAAGGCATGGAAATCAAACAACCTTTTGTCGAATGACAGTTGGGTGCAGGAAGAAATAAAAACTTCCTTGAGCATAACAACAATGAACACATAAGCTACCAAAACCTGTGAGATACTGCAAAAGGAGTTCTGAGAGGAAAATTTATCGCTTTAGATGCCTACATTTGAAAAACAGAAAAAGAGTGCATCACAAGCCATCTGATGGAATTAGAAAAAGGAGAACAATCTAAGCCTAAACTCAGTAGAAGAAAAGAAATATCCAAACTTAAATCAGAGATCAATGAAATAGAAAACAAAAGAATCATTCAGAAAATTAATGAAACAAGGAATTGGTTTTTTGAAAAAATAAGTAAAATAGATAAACCTTTGGCCAGACTAACTAGAAATAGAAAAGTAAAATCTCTAGTAATCTCAATCAGAAATGATACAGGGGAAATAACAACTGATGCCACGGAGATACAAGAGATCATCTCTGAATACTACCAGAAACTCTATGCCCAGAAATTTGATAATGTGAAGGAAATGGATCAATATATGGAATCACACCCTCTCCATAGACTTAGCCAGGAAGAAATAGAGCTACTGAACAGACCAATTTCAAGCGCTGAGATTAAAGAAACAATAAAAAAAAGCTTCCAACAAAAAAATGCCCTGGTCCAGATAGCTCCACACCAGAATTTTACCAAACCTTCAAGGAAAAGCTTATTCCTGTACTGCAGAAATTATTCCAAAAAATTGAGGAGGAAGGAATCTTCCCTAACACGTTCTACAAAGCAAACATCACCCTGGTACCAAAAACCAGGAAAAGACTGAACTAAGGAGAAGAATTTCAGACCAATTTCACTAATGAATATAGATGCAAAAATTCTCAACAAAATCCTAGCCAATAGATTACAGCTTATCATCAAAAAAGTCATACATTATGATGAAGTAGGTTTGATCCCAGGGATGCAAGCCCGGTTTAATATATGCAGTCCATTAACGTTATCCACCGTATTAACAGAAGCAAAAACAAAGACTATATGATCCTCTCAATAGATGCAGAAAAAGTATTTGATAAAATCCAGCATCCTTTTCTAACTAGAACACTGCAGAGTATAGGCATAGGTGGCACATATCTTAAACTGATCAAAGCTATCTATCAAAGCTACCTCTCAAGCCCACAGTTAATATTTTACTGAATGGAGTAAAACTGAAAGCTTTTCCTCTTAGAACTGGAACCAGACAAGGTTGTCCTCTGTCACCATTACTATTCAACATAGTGCTGAAAGTTCTAGACAATACAATTAGGCAATACAAGGAAATAAAGGGCATCCAAATGGGAGCAGAGGAGGTCAAACTTTCCCTCTTTGCTGACAATATGATCTTATACTTAGAGAACCCCAAAGACTCAACCACAAGACTCCTGGAAGTCATCAAAAAATACAGTAATGTTTCAGGATATAAAATCAATGTCCACAAGTCAGTAGCCTTTGGATATGGCAACAATAGTCAATATGAGAGGCTAATTAAGGACCCAACTTCCTTCACCATAGCTTCAAAGAAAATGAAATACCTAGGAATATATCTAACAAAAGAGGTGAAGGAGCTCTATAAAGAAAATTATGAAATCCTAAGAAAGGAAATAGCAGAGGATATTAACAAATGGAAGAACATACCATGCTCATGGCTGGGAAGAATCAACATTGTTAAAACATCTATACTTCTCAAAGCAAACTACCGATTCAATGCCATCCCTATTAAAATACCAACATCCTATTTTCAAGACTTGGAAAAAATGATTCTGCATTTTGTATGGAACCAGAAAAAAAAACCATATAGCTAAGGCAGTTCTTAGTAATAAAAACAAAGCTGGGGTCATCACCATACCAGATTTTAGGCTGTACTACAAAGCCATAGTGGTCAAGACAGCATAGTACTGGCACAAAAATAGATGATAGATTCGATTTGGAATTGAATAGAAAACTAGAAATGAAACTAACATCTTATAACCACCGAATCTTCGATAAACCAAACATCGAAAGATTTCCGGTTCAATAAATGGTGCTGAGAGAACTGGATATCCACATGTAAAAGACTGAAACTGGACCCACACCTTTCTCCACTCACAAAAATTGATTCAAGATGAATAAAGGACTTAAATTTAAGGCATGAAACAATAAAAATCCTCAAAGAAAGCATAGGAAAAACACTGAAAGATATTGGCCTGGGAAAATACTTCATGAAGAAGACTGCTGTGGCATTTGAGACAACAACAAAAATAAACAAATGGGACTTAATTAAACTGAAAAGTTTCTGTACAGCTAAGGAGACAACAACAAAAGCAAATAGACAACCTACACAATGGGAAAGAATATTTGCATATTTTGAATCAGACATAAGCTTGATAACTAGGATCTATAGAGAACTCAAATTAATCCACATTTAAAAAGCCAACAACCCCATATATCAAAGGGCAGGACACATGAATAGAACCTTCTCTAAAGAAGACAGACAAATGGCTAACAAACATATGAAAAATGCTCATCATCCCTAATTATTAGAGAAATGCAAATCAAAACCACTCCGAGATACCATCTAACCCCAGCAAGAATGGCCCACATGATAAAATCTCAAAACTGCAGATGCTGGCGTGGATGTGGAAAGAAGGGAACACTTTTACAATGTTGGTGATACGGTAAGCTAATACAATCAATTTGGAAGGAAGTATGGAAAACCCTCAAGGAACTCAAGCCAGATCTCCCATTTGATCCTGCGATCCCATTACTGGGCATCTATCCAGAAGGGAAAAAAAAACTTTTATCATAAGGACACTTACACTAGACTATTTATTACAGCTCAATTTACAATCACCAAAATGTGGAAACAGCCTAAATGTCCACCAACCCAAGAATGGATTAACAAGCTGTGGTATATGTACACCATGGAATACTATTCAGCCAATAAAAAAATGAAGACTTTACATCCTTTGTATTAACCTGGATGGAAGTGAACACATTATTCTTAGTAAAGCATCACAAGAGTAGAGAAGCATAAGAAAATGCCATGAAGGCTACATTGAACAGTTTGATGAGAATATTTCAGATTGTATATGAAACCCGCACATTGTACCCCTTGATTGCACTAATGTACACAGCATATGATTTAACAATAAAAATAAATAAATTAAAAAAAAAAAAGAATAGAGAAGCATGAATCCTATGTACTCAATTTTGATACGAGGTCAATTAATGACAATTGACATAGTGGGGGTGGGGGAAGGGGAAAGCAGAGAGAGAAAGAAAGAAGGAGGGGTGGGTGAAAGGAAGAACAGAGAGAGGGAAGGAGGGAAGAGGATGGGGTCTTGGTGTGTGCCACACCTTTTGGGGACAAGACACAATTGTAAGAGGGACTTTACCTAACAAATGCAATCAATGTAACATTCACCCTCAATGAATCCCCAGCAATAAATAAATAAATAAATAAATAATTCATGTAAAAATTTTTAAAAAGGGCAACAAATGAAAAGCTACACCTCCCAATAAAATGCGTCTCAAATCTGGGGAAACAAACTGTACAGAGGAACTGGCAGGGCCCCATGCTGTGGCCCCTGCAGAAATGATGTGACTGTGACACCATAGCCCATTATTCCAGTATGAAAGTGGCAGGGAAACTGCCAGGAGGACAGGCAGGAATGACTCCTGCTACAAAACACCAATTCATAGTACATCACCCCTGAAACCTGGTCTTTCTGAACAGGAGATCACAGCGTCCCAGGCAGCAGGATGTGGCCACCAAGGTCCTGGTGTTCACGAACATCTGACAGCAAGAACTTTGCCCTCTCACTCAAGTTCAGCTATTGGCTCTGTCAGCAACATAGCATCTGCTAATGCACAGCATTGTGCATGCCCCGGCTAGCACTGTGAAGCACAATGAGGACTGTTCCCAAGGGCCATGTGGGCGCAGATGCCTTTCTTTTGCCAAGGACACCCTACTCCTGCTTGGCAGGCTATTCACCCACACCGTGGATCTACTCTTATTTGGCAGCAGGGGTGTTTGTGACTCATGACCTCCATCAGCAGAAGCCTCAACACCCTGCCCTTTGCCTGGGTAAAGTACAGAGGATGAGGGTCTGGACCTCTGGCCCAAAGCTGCCCAGGACATGCATGCACTCACCCCTACCCTGTTGACCCACAGAACTGCAGCCACTGACGTCTCAGGCAGAAAGCCTCAAATGGCTATTTCCAGGACTCTGCCCATGAAGCCACTCACCAAGAAAAAAACAGAAATCCCTGTCACCATCCAGTCAGCCAGGTGCTGTGGCAACACATGGGCCATCCAGAGTGGCACAGCACCCATTTCACGATAAGGACAGCAGCCAGCACACTTGTGGGTGGATGAGGAGCCTCCCCCAGAACACTGCACTGAAACCACTCTGTGCACAGCTGCCTCTGGCATCCAGGATTGGTGCCTGTCCTGAACCAGGTCTTGGGGAGGTCTCAGAGGGACCGCATGGCTCCCGATCCACAGAGGGTCACATGTTCCCTTCCTACAGCCAGCAGTAGTGGCTGTCCCAGGCAGCCACCGACACTGGGGAGTTGCCCAGAGCCCAGACACTGTTGAGGCAAGCCAGGGTGAGCTGCAGGGGTGTTTCCTTAAATCCCTCTCTTCCCTGAGTGACAAGAGCTCAGAAACACATGCCAGTAACCCTGGTCAGTGCTGGTCCAGAGGTTAGCCTGTTCCCACCCAGGGGTCAAAACCAATGGGACAAGCAAAACTAACAAGGCTACACTAACACTCAACTGGCAAGTCATTACTCTCTGTCCTGCTCAAAAGCTCATAACTGTGTTTTTTTGTTTTTTGTTTTTGTGAGACAAGAGTCTCAGTCTGTCGCCCTGGGTAGAGTGCCATGCATGGCATCATAGCTCACAGCAACCTCAAAGTCTTGGGCTCAAGGGATCCTTTTGACTCAGCCTCCCAAGTAACTTGGACTACATGCTGAGTGACCGGAGACACGAACGAACAGCAGCTTTGCCGTGGGTGTAAACTCGCTCCTGTAATTATTAAGTCAAGAAACAGACTATACACCGTGGATGGCATATAGCAAAGTTCTTTATCTCTTTTCACTTCTTGATGGAAGCCTTCATTGAGCATTTCTTGTATGGTCTAGTGGTGATGAAAACCCTTAGTTTTTGCTTGTCTCTGAAAGATTTTATTCCTCCTTCATTCTAAAGGATAGCTTTTCCTCAGCATGTAAAGTTTCTGCTGAGAAATCTGGTGTTAGTTTAATAGGGAGTTCCTTATATGTGACTTATTGATTTTCTCTTGCTACTTTGAAATTCTTTTTTTGTCTTTGACTTTTAAAAATTTGAGTATAATGTGCCCAGGAGAAGACCTTCTTGGGTTGAATCTATTTGGGATTCCTTGAGTTTTCTGGACGCAGATGTCCATCTCTCTCTCAACACTGGATGTTTTCTGCTACTATATCATTAAACATCTTTTCCTTACCTTTTCCCTTTCCTCTCATTCTGGAAATTCATAATATATATTTGCTTGTTTACTGTTGTCTCATAAATCTGGAGGGTTTTTTAATTTTTTTTTTCTATTTGTCTGCCTCTTTTTGTTTAAAAAGTCTGTGTTCAAGTTCAGAAATTATTTCTTCTCCTTGCCCTAATCTATGTTGAAGCTTTCCTTTTCAAATCATAAATTATGTTCCTGATTTCATTGTATTTGAATTTTTTTTTGTATATCTCACTGAGTTTTTTTAATATTATTATTTTTATTTCTTATATTAAATATCATTCATATGTTTCCTTATAATTGAGGTCTGTTAGTGGGGGAATTGCTGATTTCCTCTGATGGTGACCTACTTCCTTGCCTTATCATGGTTAAAGTGTCCCTGAATTATTTCTGCACATTTCTTAGAAAAATCATCTCTTATCATTTTATAGAGTAGATTTCATATGGAAAGCCTTATTTATATGAATGAGTGATGATATATCACTTCAGTGGGGTGTGCTGGCTTTGGTTCTAGGTGGGAACAGTAATGTTGTTTCCATCATCATCTTTTCAGTTGTACATCACACTAATGGTGTGTGTGAATTTCTCAGTGACTTAGGCTGAGAGAATTTGTAGCAAAGGTGATGTTGCTTTGCCAAGGGTAGGTTTGCCAGGTTCTTTCTCAGATCATGGGTGTGTGTGGGCACATGGTGGGCCAGTCAGCTTGGGGTCTAGCTTGCTGAGGTTGAAGCCCTGTGTCTGTTACTCTGGCTGGGAGCATGAGGATGCTGATTCTTAGCTAACCTGGAACATGTTTGTCAAGAGTGGCTTGTAGGGCTATCCTTAAGTCCATAATGCAGGCACACAGCTGCTTGGCTAGCCTGGGGATGTATCTACCAGAGGCAGCCCATAGACCTGTTTATGTATACATGTATAAGGCTGTTCAGCTGGTATGGGGGCATGCCTGCCAGGAGTGGCCCTTGCAGCTGTTTCCCAGGCCTGGTATGTAGATACACAGCTGCTTGGCTAGTCTGGGGGTTTGTTAGCTATGGACCAACTACAATACTGTTTTTCAGGCCCAGAATGTGATTACATAGTTTCTTGGCTGGCCTGGGTACATGTGTTTTGAGGGTGGTCATTAGGACTGTTTCTCTAGCTGAGGACACATAGGCAGGGCTGCTTGGCTAGCCTGAGAGCATGTCTGCCAAGAATAGGAACAAGGCTGTTTCTGAGGTCTGGTATGCAGGTGCAAGACTGTTTAGCTGGCTCAGGGATATGCCTGCCAGGGGCAGCAATTGGGACTGTTTTTAGGCCCCTGCTGAAGGCATGGGGCTATTGGGTAGGCCAAGGGCATGTCTGAAAGAAATGGAGGTGCTGCAGGACTGTTTCTTGGGTTCCAAGTACTAGCACATAGCCACTCCACTGGCCCAGGGACAAATAAACTCCTCAAAGGCTCAGGGGTCTTTTTTGCTTGGGGGAGAGAGCACAGTGGGTTTTGCTAGCTCAAGGATAGGTTCACCCTGGATGCTACTGGCAGAATGTTCATCCAGCTGGAAGTGTGGTGGAAAGGGTTGGTTTCTCTGCTGTGCAGGACCAGAGTCATAGCAAGTTCTGAGCCCAAGCTCTGTGCACCTGGTGCCATAGCATTCAGCCACTCATGAGGGCTTAGTATAAAGAAGATGGAGCTCCAGTGTTGAAGAAGTGAAGTGGCTACTGGACCACACAAGAGGGTACACTTCTGAGGTGACTCTGGTCAGAAGATGTCATGGTGTGGTGCTGCAGCAGCTTGGCTTACAGAGGGAAACAATGAAAAGCTCACCTGATCTTGGGGGCCTGGGTGCACGTGTGTGTGGGTGGCCCATAGGTCCACTTTGTGGTCATGACCTGGGGCAGTGAAACTGTGTGGATTCTCAGCAGCTCTTCAAATGGGCTCAAGCCTTGTGAGGAGTGTGGGATTCTCTTCTAGTAAGGACTGCAGGTGTTTGTGGTGGCACTGGGGGCTGGTGAGATCTGGTTAACTTTTCCTCACAACAGAAAGTGCCTCATGTCTCGGGTCAGTCTGGTCCATGTGGGGGAGATGGAGCTCCCAGAAAGAAGCTGCCATGATCAAGTGTCTCCATGCCCCTTTCCTGGACCACCACAGAAAGGTCTCACTCTCATGGCACTCCAGTGTCTTCAGTGCTCTTCAACCCTTCCCTAAAATCTTAGCTGTTTATTGTTTGCTTGGTCCTGTCTTGTTGCTGAGTTAAGCACCAAGTGACTATAGTCAGCCATCTCACTGACATTGGAATAATCTCTTACTCAAATTCCAGCTTTGCCCATTGGGAGCTCCTACAGTTGGTTCCTGTGTCTTTTTGGCATACCCCCATCATTGTAGGTATTCTTTAAGCGCTTAAAGACACTCTAGACTTGTCTTGTATATTTCCTGCTCCACTCTTATCTCCAGAAATGGAAACTCAACCATTTTTCCAGGGATCCCTGTTTTCTTTTATTGGAAAATAATACTAGAAACCAAGATCAGGCAAGGTTGTTCCTATTGTGGTATTATTTCTTTCATGCTTGTTCAGCTTACAGAACAAGGAGATATGTGCATATACTAACCCATGTATACATACATTGCTATACCTTTTGCTATATATGACTATCTGCACCTATATAAAGCCAAACATGAGTTTCTAACCCTAGTATATTCCCACATGGGTATTGCAGCACTAGCTCTCACCATCCACCATCCATTTGCTTATTATTCAGTTTGAATATCTATGTATAGTAGTTAAGTCATACTCCTGCAGGATACAACTTTATCAAACTATAGTACAGTACTAAAGAAACAGTTTCTTTTGCCTTTAGTTTTACAGACTCCACTCATTTCCAAAATTACGTTGGTCAGTACTATTTTCCCCACCCCCTTCCATGAATTTGTTTTATATACTTGGAATACAGTTAGATTGTTTTATCACTTTCTGAATTCCATCCTGAGATTCTTGAGAAGTAAAAAATTATTTGTTTAAATTTTCATATATTTATTTTATCCTTTGTGCTGTAAAATTTAAAAGTTTTGAAAAATGCAGAATGTCATGAATCCACCATTATGGTACCATAACAAATAGTTTTCCCAACCTAAAAATATATATGCTTCACCTATTCAACCATCCTTTGCCAAAGCCCTGTATCCCTGACAACCTCTAAAATCTTTACTATGTCTATAGTTTTGCCTTTTCGAGAATGTCATGTAAGTGAAATACAGCATGTAGCCACTTCAGATTGGCTTCCTTCACTTAGCAATATGTAATTTCCATTATCTGAAGTCTGTGTTCCCATCAAATTTATATGTTTAAATCCTAACCCCTACTTCATCGCATTAGGAGGTGGGGCTTTGCAAAGGTGATAGGTCATGAGGGTGGACTCTTCACAGATGTGATTAGTGCCCTATAAAAGATATCCAGAGAGCTAGCTCACCCCCTCCACCATGTGAAAACATAGTAAGAAGGCACCATCAATGAACCAGAAAGTGGACTCTCACCGGACACTGAATATGCCTTGATTTTGAACTTCCGAGCCTCCAGAATTTTTAAAAAAAAAACTATATTGTTTATAAGCTACCCAGTTATTGGTATTTTATTATAGCAGCTCAAATTGACTAAGACTTTAAGTTTTCTCCATGCCTTCTTGTGGATTGGCTGATAATTTTTATCACTGAATGTCATTCCATTTATGAATTTGCTGTATATTGTTATCAATTTATGTGTCAAAGGACATTTTACTTGTTTCCATTTTGGAGTAATTATAAACAAAGATACTATAAACATTTGCATGCAGATATTTGTGTGGATGCTAGTTTTCAAATGACCTAATCTAATAACAAAATTATTACCAAGTTTGGTAAGATTAGGTTTAATTTAGTAAGAACATAATGGTCTTCCAAAATACCTGTGCCATTTTGCATTCCCACCAGCAAAGGATGAGAGTTGCACCACCTCCTTGCCAGCAGATGGTACTGCCAAATTTTTGTTTTTGTTTTAGTTTTGGCCATTTGAATATATGTGTAAAAAATATACGTTTTAGTTTTGGCCATTTGAATATATGGGTAATTCATTGTTGTTTTAATTTGAAATTACTAGACAACATGTAATGTTGAGCATGTTTTTATTTTTTTATTTTTTTTTTTAAGCTTTTGAATTTTTATTTATTTTTTTTTTAATTTTTTTTTTTTTTTATTGTGGAGAAGGGGCAGGGAAAGAAGGCGGGGGAAGAGGTGAGTGACAGGGTCGGGCCAGTGGCATGGTACCACATTGGCTGTATCTAGGTAGAGGCAGTTTCAGGCCGGGCCTTGCTGAGTCG
>CAUYPK010034376.1:0-37532 GCA_963574355.1 Loris lydekkerianus
TACGATATTTGATTTCAAAATGTTTGCATGAATTGGCCTTACATGATTAACAATTTAAAATAAAACTTAAGTTTAAAAACTGGTATTAATTTACATGGGTCCATTCAAAGTCAGTGACTGGAGAACTACAAAAAAAACCCTGAAGTAACAAATCTTTAGGAAGCAACCCTGTGCCGATGTACGTTTGAAGATCAAGGGCTAGAAATCTACTCGATGAATACTATTAACAAAGGATGTATAACATCCATCACACATCTGTTTCAGAAACAGCATGCTTCCAAAATGATACACCCCTTTACAAATGGACATCCTAGCATCACAGGTATGGAGATACCGTCAGGGTGAGTTCTGAAATACGCTGCTGGCTTTCACAAGCCGTCCCTGAGCCATCTCTTGAGGCATCCGCTTTAGTCTTGGGGCTTCAAAAACATCTTCTTTGTTTTAATTGGTTTTACATCTCCATTTTCATCTTCTTCATAATTGGCACGGTCTCTCTTCTTGGCAAACTTTTTCCCAATTGTCCCCACCAAGGTCTCATATCTGTTAAGATGATATATAGCACAAGTTTAATTGCAAAGAAAAAAATGCAGGAATCAAGTCTTATCAAGAATAGCAAACCAAATATGCAACAAAAAGAAAAAAAAAACTATGATCAAAGGTAACTGCCTAATTAAAAAATCCATAAACTTCTCTAAGAATGATTAAATTATCTGCTGTTTTGTTTTACATGACTGCAAATGAATTCAGATGTACATTTAAAAATATGTATTGGAAGCAGCATTGGAAAATAAGCCCTCAAAGCCAGCCGGTGATAGGTCTGAATGCCGGTGCGGCCAGGTAAGAGGAGGCAGATTACAGGCACATTCCTGCTGGGGCATTCCTTTAATAGCTACTGTATGAACACGGGAGAGCCACAAATTCAGGGTCCAGACTATAAAGCTGCCTTCGGCAAGTGTTACCTTCTAGCCATTTCTTCATCTGACACATCAACCTCCTCTGTTTCATCTTCAACAACTTCTGCTTTATTCTTAGAATTCATCTGAAGCATCAGTTTCTGCGAAATACACCAATGTGGACGATCAGGGCTAGAAAAGGCTTGTGAAAAGAAGGGGTGCCAAACTTACTGGTAGGTGGAAAAATCAAAGTCACAGAACCTGGAGAACTAGCTGAACTTTACAAGGGATTCTCTGTAACTTTGTGGCACAATGCAGTAACGGAGGTCAGCTATGACCCAAAAGACATGGTAAGACAAAGCCCGCTAGGTTATATTTAGTGTCAATGAATTTAAATTGTATGTGAGATACTGAATCCTGTTATTAATCACTCATATCTAAAGCAGGCACACTTTTAGCATGACAGTGAGAGGGAAAAAGAAAAAAATAAACTTTCAGATTTCCTTGGACCTTCCCTTTATTGAGTGTAAGTGCAACTGGTGGTGGGGTGGTAGGCTGGAGGAAGGGGACAGTGAATACGGGGTGGAAGAACCGGAAGGCTGGCCCTGGTACAAGGAAGGGAGTCAGCACCTTAGCCTCGCCCTGACCTTTGGGGTGGACAATGCATCTCGCATGAAACCCACGGGCCTTGGGGCCTCTGGCATCTTCCTATCACATTAACTTTCCATGAAAGTTATCCTTTTTTTTTTTTTTTAAGAGACAGAGTCTCACTTTATTGCCCTTGGTAGAGTGCTGTGGCATCACAGCTCACAGCAACCTCCAAATCCTGGGCTTAGGCGATTCTCTTGTCTCAGCCTCTCGAGTAGCTGGGACTACAGGTGCCCACCACAACGCCCAGCTATTTTTGTGTTATTGTTGCAGTTTGGCCGGGGCAGGGTTCGAACCTGCCACCCTTGGCATATGAGGCCAGCTCCCTACCCAGTGAGCCACAGGTGCCACCAGATCCTTTGACATTTTAAAGAAATGCATAATACCGTCTTTATAGCACAGAGAGGATAGTGTGGGAAAGCAGATGAGAAACCAGTCTCAATTCCAACGTTTATGGGACTGATAATATAATATTGAATAGTTCAAGACCCTTTCCTAGGGAGAATGTATTCAGTGTTACAGAATCCAGTAACTAGGGCCATTTTCTCAGACCCCCACATCAGATCCTGAGGGCTGTGTGGCTTCTCCCTTCCCATTGACCAGGTTCACTTTGGAGGGCCTCCCCATCCACAACCTGTTCTTTGGACATAGAATACTCACAGGAACAGCCTTTTTTACACCTCTTTATCCCACTACTCCCTTCTTCCCAACCTAAAGCTTAAAGCAAACCAAAGCAAGGAAAGTATCTATCAAAAACAAATACTTTCAGTGTTGATTTTGTGTAAATATAACACTTTTAATTATCATATATATACCTCCTCCTGTGTTCCCTACCTCCCCAAAGAAAGAATAAAAGAAAAACCAACCTGTGATTACCTAATAAACACCAGCACCCAGCTTAGTTAATTACAGGTATCCTGGGAAGTGGTTCTGAACCGGGGATGATTTTGCCTACTATGGGCCCTCTGGCAATGTCTGGAAATATTCTGGTTGTCATATCAGGTTGGAGGGTGATGTGTGTGTTTCTGCTGATATTTAGTGGGTACAGAATGGAGGCCAGGGATGCTGTTAATCAACCTATAATGCTCAGAACAGCCACCATCACAAAGAATTATTTGGCCTCAAATATCAATACTGACAAGGGTGAGAAACCCTGGTTTCAAGTGATAGTTCTAAAACTAAAGATCTGTATCACAGAAGTCCACTGGGTTAGTCAGGTAGGCTTTTAATATACAAGTTAGAATTCTAACACATATTTATTAAATAAAGGTCTGCTTCTCTACAAACCTGAGGCTGGAAAACGCAAATGAACAACTCAGTTGAAGGCAAATATTCACTTTTCAAACAAACTTTCCAAAGGATTAATTTAAATATTTACAAGTTTGAATTAAAACCCATTTATTAAAAAGTCAAATTACAGAACTTTTAAGTAATATTTTTCCACTAGAAAAGATGTATTTCTAGATGTCAGAAAATAACTTTGCATAATAGCAACATATAAATAATATCTTGATGTTCCTGTAAAAGATTCGAGCTTTAATCCGCACACTTACAATGGCACTGCCAGGAACTGAATGCTGCTGTATCAAATTATCTTCTCAACTGTACCCTAACTAGACTGCAAGATCTGCAATTTCTCTAAATAGCTATGGTGATATTTCAAGATGTGTTATTTTCTATATAATGAGGAGAAATGGTACCGGGTGGGGAAAAACCTAAGCCCAGTTATTAGCAGGAAAAAATACAGTTGGAAAATTTTTAAATTTGAAGCAATTACGTTGAATACCTCAACCTCAGGATTAAATCCTCTGAATGACATTCTTCCATAGAGAAGATCTTCACATAACAAGAAACTCTGCTCTTCTATTATGAAACTCCTAAATGGGAAATAAACCTATGTTAATACCATGTAGCTTGTCTACTTATAACAAAGCACAGCAAATAAAAGTCAAGACTTTGAATGAAAAAATCTATCTGATGGCTCTCAGTAGAATCAAGTAAAAATATACTAAGATTTCTAACCTAGGGTTAAAATAAAATCTGATTAATTTGGCCACCAAAGGCATTAGGAGACAAGAGCTGCAGACACACACATAGCCTCTTCTAAACGCTACATTTCATTTGCGTAAGTACCTACATAGTATATAGACCTAATGTACGTGTAAGAAATGTGAATTTTCCAAGGTCAAAGCAAAGTTTCTTTGATGTTTACGTCTCCCCACTAAGTTCTTATTAAATATCGGGGGGGGGGGGGCAGTGGGAAATAAGAGATGGGGCAGTGTTAACAATGCGTTAGTTGGAGCTCTTAGCTATAAACAACAAAGATGGACCCTGGATGATTTAAGCAGAAAATAAATCTATTGCAGGAATACAGCTGGCCCTCCACATCCGCAGGGGACTGGTTTCAGGACTCCCATGGATACCAAAATGTGTAGGTGCTCATAAAACAGTGGTCTTGCATCTGTAGATACACAGGGCTGACTGTACTGAGTATCTCATAGAATGACTGGGAAAGCTGGAAGAACTAAATTGGAAAATGGGCAAAAATAAGGGTGGGTAGGTGGCTGAACCACAACCAAGTATCATGTACAAAGTTGGTGCTGAGAGGGCTAAACAATGGATACCCCAGAGGGAAGGGCAGGAGAGCAAACAGTTGACCTTTGAGGCTTCTTTGGCTTAGATAGGCTCTGCTTTTGCTCAAGACTTATTCAGCAAACATTTATTAAACCAAATCGTGTGCTGGCACTGTCCCAGAAGCTGGGGAAACAGCCGTGAATAAAGAGCTGCTGCTCTCAGGGAGGTTCCAGTCTAGAGAGTGGGGCCTGAGCATAAGTAGAACGTATATATCACAAAACGAATGAAAGTACGTCGGGTTACCTAATTCCTAGCCGTAAGGGTGTTACTAGAAATCAAACTAGCTCTCCTTCATCATAACTGACTATAAAATAGGACGAAATACAAAACAACTATTTTCAGACAATGAACAAATCCAAGAGAAGAAAATCAAATGGAGTGAGCCCCAAGAATGCAAAGTTTTCCTCCTGGAAGCAATTTCCGGATTGTGAAGCAGGGAGGGGAAGCCCAGAGCACAGTCATGCTGAGGAGACAGAAAAGCCTGGGAGTACGAGGTGGCTAGAACATAGAGGCCAGGATACTAGCCAAAGGGGGCACACACAGGAATTCAGGGCTGCACACGGGATCCCCTTGAATCTTTGGCCGAATACTAAGCTGTGCATTGGCTGAGTGAGTTCACAGCAATAAGGGAAAAATACCAGAAAGATGATTTTCAGAATTCTCTGGTGCCTTAGCTTCTAAAAATTGCCCTTCATAAAATTAATGAAAGATTGTAAGGTGGGATCTGTGTAGGGCCTGAACTCTGCAAAGGTATAGGCACAGCTAAAATATAGGAGTGTGTTGCCTTCATAAAATTAATAAAAGATTATAAGGTGGGATCCATGTAGGGCCTGAACTCTGCAAAGGTGTATTGCCCAGCTTGCTCTCCTGTAATTGCTTACTACTTGGGAATTGCACAGCAGATGGTCACGAAGATTCTCAGCTTTCTTCATTGCTCCCACAGATAACTTTACCCTTGTAAAACCTAGGGGGTCTTAGAGATGTCTTCCAGACCCTGCATTCCGATAAACCACCAAACCAGTGACCTAAGGAAACAACTCAGTTGGTTTCTGGGAACTGACTTAGCACAAGAAGATAATTTCTGCTTTCTGATCCTGTTAGTTCATTCCCAGCCAACATCAACAGACCCAACTGCCTACCCCTTTGCCAGCCAAACTATCTTTGAAAACCCTTTCTCCCAAATTCTTGGGGAGATGGATTTGAGAAATTCCTCTCTTCTCCTCACATGGTGCCTGCAACATTAAACTCTTTCTCTGCTGTGTCCTCTGCTGTCTGAATGTACTGTTTTCCTCTTGAGCAGCAGGTAATGAACTTGGTGGGGCTGTAACACTTCCTGTGGCTGCTGCAACACATGACCACAAAGTTGGTGGCTTACAGCAATGTAAATTTATGCTTCCAGTTCTGGGCGCAAGTAGTACAATGTGGGGTGTTGGCAGTACTATGTTCCCTCCAGAGGTATTAGGAAAGAATTAATCCCTTGCCTCTCCAGCTTCTCGTGGCAGCAAGTATTCATGGACACTACAATCTCAGCCTCTATGGTCACAACATTGCTGTGTGTGTCAAATCTCTCTCAGCCTCCCTCTTATGAAGGAAACACGTGATTATATTCAAGGCCCACCCAGATAATATAGGATAACGTTCATCTAAAGATCATTAATTTAATCACATCAGCAAAATCATGTAAGGCACAGTCACAGGTTCCAAAGATGAGGACCTGAATATTACTGGGGGACTACTTTCTAGCCTACCACACCTAGGAAAGAAAATTTATCTGGCAACTGTGTTGAACAAGTACCAGAGCTTGCAGACAGCAGGGACATGTTTGAGTTCTTTCGAGCCAGAGAAGAGAAATCAAGCTGAACACCCTATGATATTTAGCAGAAAGACCACAGACCTAATTCAGCCTTACTGTAACAAAAACAAGAACAAGCTGACTGGCATGTAAATTAACATCCCAATGGAACAAAACAGAAAACTCTGTTAAGGAAAACAGTAAGTTCCAGGTAGTCAGCAACGTAACACACACAATGCATAGCACATGTAAAAAATTACTAGAAATGTGAGCAAGTGGAAAAATGCAACCACCTATAAAAAGAAAACCAAATCCACAGAAAAAGAGTGATGATTGAATTAGAAGTAAAGAACTTTAAAATGGCTATTATAAACATGCTCAGAGATTTAAGTGAAAATCTGAACAAAATGAAGGTGCAAATAGGGACCTTGAATTAAAGACTGGTAACTTGAAAAAGCACCAAAGAGACATTCTCAAGCTGAAGAAAACATTATCCAAAGTGAAAAACTGGAGTAGTCTTCTATGTACTAAAGAAACTGATTTCATTACTAAAAATCTTTCCATAGAGAAAAGTTCACATCCAGATGACTTCACTGGTAAATTTTACCCAACATTAAGGAAGAAATAATATCACCTTTCACAAACATAGAAATGAGAAAGCTGGAACACTTCCCAAATCATTTTATGGCCCAAACCATAAACAATACAAAAAAGATCTATAGTCCAATGTCTTTTATAAATATAGATGCAAAAAATATCTTATTAGTAATATATTAGCAAATTAGATTTAAAAGTACCTAAATACTACAAATGAAGACCAAGTAGGAAATATGTCAGAAATACAGTATTTTGAAATATAAAACAATGTAATTCCCAACACATTGACAAAATAAAAAATTAGTTTTCTCATCAAAAGTTATTCAAAATTCAACATCATCTATGATAACCCTTGGCAAACTAGGAAAAGGAAGAAATATCTCTGACAGTAATAAAGAGCATCACTGAAAACATACAGCATTTCACATTTAACAAGGAAAAAGTAAACTCTTTTCTAACTGAGATCAGAAACAGTGCTAGGATGTTCCCTCTCATCGTTTCTTCCCATGAAAGATCCTCTATTATTACCATCAGAGACATATGGACTAGGTTCTTTAATTCACTGTAAAAAAAAAATCACCAATGTTATAAACAATGGCCAGGGGCCACTAAAATGTATAAATTCATGTAGAACTTTTATAGGTTTATATTTTTTAGGAAACTATTTGTGAGGCTAACTCAAGAAACTGAAAGGAAATAATTTTATGGACTTTATGTAACTGGAATGTTAAATTAAATTTATAGGGATTTCCCTGTGATGTCCCAAGCATGATCAATGCAAATTCTACTAAACCTACTCTTTCTCTGTCAGTGCTGGCAAGTCCAAGTACCAGTGCTCTTCACCAATAATTTTCTTTTCTTCCTCTTCTAGTTGTTTCTTGGTTTCCGAATCCAGTCCCCTTTGCATGAACTGTCAAAACCAAAACAAAATTAGTGTCAGCAACAAAATTTTCTCATCTCAGACCTCAGGACCCCCTCCACCCCCCAAACTTTCTTCTTCCTCCTGCTCTTCTTCATTTCTCCAAGGATCCCATTTCACGACGGGGGTTGGGGAGGGTGATCAAAGTTTGGCCCCTCCCTTCCAGCTTCACACCACAATATGAAGGACTGCACCAGAACATACAAAAAAGTGCAATTCGTCCTTCCTTTGGAAAATTAAAAAAAAAATCTCTAACATATTTTCATTTTTCTAAGTTAGTGATACAGGCAATAAAAAACTGTATTCTTCAAGTACTAGACTAGATATTTTAGTTTTACATAATGGGCCATATGGAAGGGCTAAGACCAAAGAGGAAGAAAAGTGGACAGTAGGATAGGCAGGTGGAGACAGAGAGTAAGAGTTGGGCAGACGTCAGACTAGAGCAGTGGTTTTCCACTTTCCTAATGCCGTGCCCCTTTAATATAGTTCCTGTGGGTCAGAACCCACAGGTTGAGAACTGCTGGACTAGAGGGTGAAAGGACCTTCTCCATCACCTGCTCACTCATGGAGTCCACTGCTCTCTGTACCTGCAGATCTTGCTTTGGAATGCCCCTCCTATCCTCTCCTCTCCCAGCTGCCCCCCTCGTAGCCCTTCCTATGCAGGTAAAGCTACTCTATCTCTGTGAAGCCATCCCTGACAGCTGCAAGTAGAATCAGTGCCTCTGTCCTAACACCCTGTGATATTTAGCAGATATTTGTGGCTCCCTCCAACAGGCTCACCACATCTTCTTCTTTGAGCATCTGTCTCTTCTGGGGACCAGTAGGACCAATGATGCATACCAAGAGCTGCATCTAGAAGCCTGTTCTTCTTTCATATCTAACCTCTAAAATCCTGGTGAACTCTTGGGCTGCTTTTTATTCTCACCGCTCCCAAAATACACCAGTGGAAAAAACCCAGCAGTTCTGCTGCTAGTTTCTCTTCCTAGCACAAATAATAGCTATATTTCCTTGGAGGACGGACAAAGAGGTTAATCATAGCAAACTGAAAATGTGTAAATATTTAAGAAAGGTAAATGAGAAAACACTCAGGAACCTTCCAGCAGTTAGGTTTAGGGTTCCATTGGTTTCCATATACTGTATTCCCATTTCTTTCCCTTTTTGGTGCCAAATACGGTATTTCTTCTCTCTCCATTCTAGCTCTTCCCAAAAGAAATGCAAGCCTTTTTAGGTGTAAGAGCTTTCCCAATAACTACTGAGTAAAATGACAAAACTTCACTGATGTTCACAAATAAAACAGTCATGAGCCACATAACAAAGTTTTGGTCAACAACAGAACACACACATATATAATGATGGTCCCATAAGGTAACAATGTTGTATTTTTACTGTACCTTTTCTATGGTTAGACACACCAATGCCATTGTTACAGCTATCCCCACCCCCAGGAAGACTGAAAACAAGTGAGTCAGGATTAAATTCTCAACCTCAACCTCTCAGACTTGTCCTTTACAGTACTTAGCCCTGGCTGGACAACTACACTGGCTATGACACTGAGCGTGGCTGTTCTGGCCCTCTCAAGGTATACTCTGCTCTGTCAGTATACTTGGTGTCTCTCCTGTCAGTTAGTTCCTTTGCAGTGAGAATTTCAGTTTTCAGTCTGAGTAGCTGCTAACCTAAACAGAGAACCCAGGGGACTTTCCCCCACTCTCCTTTGCTCCCAAGGTCCAGGTGAATCTCCCCAACTTGGGTGGGGGTGGATAACTTTTTTAAGTTAATTTCTTCTTTCTTAACTCCAGAGGCAGATCTTTAGTCTGAATCCTAATCACCCAGCACATCACTTGGCTTATTCCAAGAGCTAAAACTGCTAAAATCTTTTTCAGTGCCTACCTGGCCAATCCACTCCAGTTTTCTGAAACCCATGTGATTATAAACCATCAAACCAAAAGCAAACTATGTTCAGTAAACATTCAAGTTTTGCTAAATGCACGAAAGAGGTACTTACAAACTAAGTTAGGCTGCAATTTGCCTTCCACATTAACTCACCTTATTTATCCCTGGTTCCATCCTAGCTCAACTCCTTTCAAATATTTTTTCTTAAAGACTTTATCTTAGAAAGAGGGAGGGAGAGAAAGAGAGAAGTGGGGGAAGAGACAGAGAAGAGCAGGGAAAGGAGATAGTGTGGCATACCAAAGGAAGAAAAAGGAAGAATGCCACTCCATTCAAATCTTGCACATGTAATGTTTACTCTCCAATTTTCCCAAACATTACTTACACCTTCTTTCCTTTTCTTAGAAATTCCATCTCTCTAAACACATCTAACGGTTTGACTCTTTCTGTTAAGCAGTGTTCAGTGACAAGCGGTACAGAGTGGTGATAAAGAGCTGGGCTAAGTTCTGGTATTGTCTACACTGTATTTATTAGCTGTGTAACTTTGGGCACATTACTTCTCTGTTTCAGTTGCCTCAGCTGTGAAAGAGGGATAATGACTGTAGGCACCTTAAAGGGTTATTATGTAAATTTATAGGTTAATGTGCAAAGCATTTAAAACAGTGTTTGGCACTAGCAGGGATATAAAAGTTGGCTGCTTCTGAGCACTATTCCCCGTGCTCAATAGTTTCCACTCCTCATGAGATAAAGGAAAATATCCTTAACTTGGCCAAAAATTCTGCTTTTCCAGCTCCATCCCTTGCTACTTGCCTTCCAGACACACTATATCATTTTTAGTTCTTGGCAATTTCCATGTTTCTTTTTCCTTTCTCGCCTCTCAGACTTCTCAGTTTGCTTTCCCCTTATTTGAGGACACTGCGCCTCCAACCTTCTCCCTGACCCTTCAAACTCCTGAGAATTTAACACTACTCTGCGAGAAGCCCCAGGCCCCCCTGTCTCTTCTGCCATCACTGCACTTAGAGTACGGTGTCCTTACTCTCTGCTTATGTGCGTGCCAGCTCCTATCCGACCCCAGGCTTCACCACAGAGTCTAATTTATCAACTGTTTCCCAGAGCTTAAAGCAGAGCAGGCGCTAAGTGAATGAATGAACGCAAGTTGGAGGCCCTCTGGAGCCTCTCTGGCGTTCCCCGTGCGCCCGCCGCCTCGCCCCCGTCTAGGCCGAGAGCACCGGGTACCTCTACCACCTGGCCTGGCTCCCAGAGAGTTCCCAGACCTTCATGCGCAGCAGGTTCTTGGACAACTTGGTCTTCCGCTCGGCCGCCATGGCTCATCCAGCCCAGCGCCGCACTCCCGCCACATACTCCGCTGCACATGCGCGCTGCCGCGTGCGTAGTCGCGCCGCCTACGTAACGCGCGACCCACCCCGAGCCCGCCCCCCGCGGCTCCGCCCCCTTGTCTCCCGCTCGCGCGCTTCCCCGGCGGCTTCTCCCGCGTCCCCTCAGGGAGCTCTCGGCTGACAGAGCCGCTCTCGGTAAGCGCGCGCTCCCCGGCGCGGGGATGACAGCGGCTTCCCGCCAGTGGGCGGACCCCCGAGAGGCGGGAGTCGGAGCAGGCCCGCGAGCCCGGCCGCGGCCAGGTGTGGGCCACTTCCCCCGGGGCGTCGGCCCCTCAGGGACTCCAGTCAGGCCGCGCCTCCCGGGCTCGGCGTCCTAGCAAAGCCGTGGAAATTGCCGCCGCTCCTGCCGGCCGCCTGGAGGTGTTCAGTGTGTTGGACGTGAGTGGCGGGCGCCTCGTTCTGGGTCGCTTTGCCCCTGCCAGGTGGTTTTCTGTGTCCTCTGACCGGTGAGGCGGTTCTGTCCTCGGACTGGCCCGGAGGTACAGGAGGGCGGTGGCTGGAAGCCCGGAGTGCCCCAGAAACGCTGCTTACTGCGACAGAAAGCGTGTGAAGGCCTCACTTTGACGGTTCTGTGTCTTTGTGCCCGAAAGACCTGTTCAGTAGGAAGCATAGCCAGGGGCTGGGAACACGTGTGCAGGAGGAGGGGGCTCTGCTTTAATGTAAAGAGTGGAAAAACACATTAAAAGCCAAGTAGCTTTAATGCTCTGTGTCCCATCCAATGCTCAAACCATTCCCAGGTCACACACTTTGGAAAAGCCCCCACCCAGTAGGATTTCAGCTACTGGAGTGCTGTGGGTCGGGTTCTCCAGCCTGACACTCGGTGGGTCACTGACTCCTGGTAAGAACAGGGGGGAGAGAAACAATTGTCACTGACTCCTGATAAGAAGGGAGGGGGCACAGTTGTCACTGATTCCTGGTAAGAACAGGGGGGGAGAAACGATTGTCACTGACTCCTGATAAGGGGGGGGGGTACAGTTGTCACTAATTCCTGGTAAGAACGGGGGAGGCATGGTTGTCACTGACTCCTGGTAAGAAGGGGTGGGGGAGAACAATTGTCACTGACTCCTGATAAGGGGGGGCACAGTTGTCACTAATTCCTGGTAAGAACAGGGGGGAGGCATGGTTGTCACTGACTCCTGGTAAGAACAGGGGGGAAGCACCATTGTTTGCATTTAGGGAACCAGAGACCTAGAGATGGTCAGGGACTTGCTGGGACTCACACAGTGGATAAATGTGAGAGTGGAGATCCAAAATGCATTTTGGATGTTAAAACTCTGTAGGTTTTCTCAGCAGAGTAAATAAAGTTATTATTATAAGGTGCCAAATGGTTATAGAAACTCAATCACTTGTAATTACCTGTAAGACCCTGGGGGTGCAATAGTCATCACCTCCCTTTCCTGGAGCTGACATTCTGGAGATGAAGTGGTGAGTGCCATGGAAGAAACTGGTGATGTGATAGGGTAACTCATAGGTTGGTGGGATGAGCTCCAAAAACGAAGCAACTGTAAGCCACTCCATTTAGAGCATAAGGCTCTCCATCTTGGCTGTTCAGTGACCACTGCTGGAACCATCCCCTTCTGGGACCCAGCCAGAAGGAACTGGGGGATACAATGGCTCTGGGGGCTAAACCCTAAATGGACAGAAGCTGGAATACTACCAGGCAACAGTCACTAGCACACCAGGGTAACAGTGTCCCCTCCTACCCTACATCTTGCTCTGTGGGGCTGATACCTACTGAGTCTTAGTAGCCTTCACAAAGGCACCAAATGAACTTTAGCTGTTGCTCTCCATCCAGCTTTGTGACTTGATTGAGTGATGCTATCTTACAGTGGTCCACAGTGGCCTTGTCAGATGACAGTGCTAAGGCTGGAAAGTTGAGAAAAACCTGTCCTTTGACAAGCTGGAGGTAAAGTGTACTAAGGAGAGAGAAGAGCAACTGAAAAGGGCCTGAAACAAGACCAAGACAAAGTCCCTGCTGGCATGAAGAGGTTAACCACATGGTACAGGCTGAACTGTGTTCCTCGAAGTTCATATGTTGAAGACTTAACGCCCAGTACCTCAGATGGGGACTTTACAGAGGTGATTAAGTTAAATGAGGCCCTTGGTATGGGTCCTGATCCCATCTGACCGATGTCCTTATAAGAAGAGGGAACTTGGATATAGAGAGACCCCAAGGGTGTACATGCACAAAGGAAAGGCCATCTGCAAGCTGAGGAGAGAGGCCCCAGGGGAAACCAAACCTGCTAACACCTCCATATTGGACTTCTGGCCTCCAGAACTGTGCAAAAATTAATTTCTGCAGTATAAGCAAACCAGTCTGTAGTGTTCTGTTGTGATTACCCTAGCAAACTAATATACAGCATAATTAGCTATATATTACAGTTGTGATAAGAACCCTCTAAGAAAAGGAGGAGGTCCATGGGAGGGTAACTAAACCATTCTGGCCTGGCAAAGAGAAGGACTCTCCCAGAGATGTGACATTTAAGCCAAGAATTGAAAGGAGAGGACTTACTCTGGGGAAAAGAGCTTCCAGTCTTCACAGTGTCATTTTGCTGTTACCACCATCCATCCATAAAACTCTTCATCTTACAAAATTAAAACTCTGTGCCTGTTAAATAGTACTTCCTCAGCCCCTTACCCACCTGATTGTGTGAATTTAACTTCTGTTCAGGATTTTGAAAGAAGTGCTGTGGGAGAAGTGAAGGAATAAAGTGACTCAGTCTGCCATCTGTATCCGGGAAACTAAGATGTGGCTCTGAACTATATCTTCAAGGATGAACATGTGACTTGTCAGCCTCAGAAGTGGAAAACAGCATTCCTGGCAGAATAATAATAGAAAAAAATAAAATAAAATAGAAATAACTCTAAGGATGCTAGAATCTCTACACTTTCCCTACGGATCCCTGTTGTTACCAGTCTACTTGTACACTGGATTCTGATAGTGACTTTATTATGCTACTCTCTTACTCCAAAATTTACTGTAGCTATCCCTGTGTGAGGGATAAAGGTCAAATTCTTTATTCTGATACTCAATTCTGTATTTTTATTTAACAGTGAAAATACTTGTTTTTCAACCCTTCAAAATGTTGTAAATGAAAAGTGATTCAAGAATAACAGTGTAATTTTAACTTTGAAAACTCCATAATAGAGATGGCAACTTTTTGATCTTTCTATGCTACTGAATTGTAGAACACAGAGGCTAGGTCTTAAGTTCAATAATCTGTTAACCTATTGTAGTTACACAGCCAAGGGAACATCATTTTGAGGGAAGAAATATTTCAAATAGGTCTTCATATAGTTCAGAGTCCTTTCATAATGGAATGTGTTAGAAGTGTGAAAACCTGCAATTACTGGATCCATCAAGAAAAGTTTCCCTAAGTCTTTTCTCTCCTGTAGCAGACTTATGGCTGTGCTGCCTGGTACAGTAGCTGCTAGTCCTGGGTGTCTATTGAGCACTTGAAATATGACTAGTGCAAATGAATATTCAGTTCATTTAAATTTTTAAAATTTTAAAATAAGTATTTTTTCTGTATACACAGTTTTATTGTTTTTGAAGGACTAAATTTCACTTTAGCCTTTGAAAATTTAACTTCTGAATTGAGATGTACTAGAAGTATAAAATACCACATTTCAAAGACTTGGGCTAAAAAAAGTAGTAAGATATCTCAGTATTTTTTCATACTGATTATTTGTTTAAATGATAATAGCTTAAATATACTTGTTTAAATAAAACATGGCCTTAAAATTAATTCTGTTTTGTTTACCTTTTTGAATGTGGCTGCTAGGAAATTTAAAATTACATGAGTGGCTTCTACACATATTTCTTGGTTTTCCTTGTCCCTTTTCCTTCAGAACTGCAGTGACTGTGCCTATCTTCTCATGCACAAACTAAAGCATTTGTCACAGGAAAGAAATTTTGTATGCAGTGAGATAGTGAAGGTTGTTTATTAAGCCTTAGTTTTGTTCATTTGTTTGTTTTCAAGTACCAGATATTGAAATGACTTATTAAAATGGGGATTTGGTGCCTGTAGCACAGTGGTTACAGCATTAGCCACATACACCCAGGCTGGCGGGTTCAAACCCAGCCCAGGCCAACTAAACAATGACAATAATAACAACAACAACAAAATAGCCAGGTGTTGTGGTGGGTGCCTGTTGTCCTAGTTACTTGGTAGGCTGAAGCAAGAGAATCACTTAAGCCCAAGAGTTTGAGATTGCTATGAGCTGTGACACAACACTCAACCCAGGCTGATATAGTGAGACTGTCTCAAAAAAATAAAATGGGGATTTATTAGAAGGATAGTGGGTAGTTCACAGAATTATTGAGAAGCCCTTAGAGCAAGGCTAAGTTAAAAGGACAGAAACCAGGGCAGCCCAGGAATCTGGGTAGCAGAATTAACTTAATGCCACTGCAGGAATAGGTGAGCACCAATGAATTTTTCTGCCCTAAGGATATTCTTCTGAAGTTTCTAAAATCAAGGAGTGAATTTTGTTATGTCTTGGCTAAGGGAAGGCAGGACCCAATTTTCCCATTCCAGCAAGACTGTACACCATGGGGGAGGGTAACTCTTTAAAGAGAAAGCAAGTACTGTTCCTTGAAGAAGAGGTAGTCACTGTCATAGTTGAAAGAGCAACATCAAGGACCGGTAACTTGCTTAAGGCAGGAAGGAGGAGAGTTAGGTTGAGACAGCCCAGAAGATAAATGGTTGAATGTCAGTTGGGAAACTCGAAGTTGATGTTCAATATCAAATCTATCTCACAAAATGTGTTCCTTCTCTTTGTTGCTCTGTTTCAGTCAGTAAGCAAGTCTTTATTGGCTGACTGTTAAATGCAAATTCTGACTCCAGGTCTACCAGCTTAATAATGTAGTAGAGTAATACACCTGTTCTTACATTCAGTACTTACCACATTCTGGCAGTTCTATGAATAACTTGTTCATGGGTATCTTGGTTAAATCAGAACATTAGTGCTGGAAATGGCCTTACAGGATGTGCTGGTGATTCCTAAACATAAGTCTGTCATGAGAATGACCAGAGGAAATGAATACATGTCAAAACAAGAAAATGTTCCTGATTCCTCGGGTGATTCTGATGATCAGCCAAGTTCTAGAAACTACTGAGGTAGACGGACCTTCTATTATAATTATATATACCAACTCAGGTTAACTCAGGCAGAATTCAGGTTTGTTAACATTCCATCCAGCTTTCTTTTTACCCCCCTCCTTCATTCCTTCCATTGCTGGAAGCCTATCCCTGAATTTATGCCTAAATTCTTACTTTTTATGGCTGACTGTATAGATGCCTTTACATTTTTGTCTTCTGTCCTTTTTATTGTTTCACGTGGCAGTTATTTTTCAGTGTCTCTTAAGTTTCTGGCCCTTTGGTAGTTGCTGGGGAAACCAACTCTCCCCTGAGAGTAAGCCACAGGCAAAGATATAGGCCCTAAGTACTGTCATAGAGATAGGAGGTGAGGCAGGAAACCTAATCTGGATTTGAAGAGCTTTGAGGGCCTTTCCTGGGAAAGTGGCATCTAAGCTGAAACTTCAAGATGAGTTAAAAGTTTGTCAGATAAAAGGCAGCAGGGGGGATATTTTAGTCAGATGGAAGGGATTTGAATGATGCCTTTTGCATAAGTGACACGTGTGGAGAGGCAAGCTAGGGCCAGATCCTTAAAGGCCATGTGTTAAATTGGTAGGATTTTATTTGAAAGTCACTGTGAAGCTATTGAACTGTTTGAAAGAAGAGAGTGACACCCTTTAAAAATTGTACATTTTCAAGGACATCATAAGCTTATAAAAAACATAATTTACACAATAGAATTTTGTCATTCTTGGGCTCAGTGGCTCATGCCTATCACTTGGGGGAGGCTGAGATAGAGAACATCACTTGAGGTCAGGAGTTCAAGAATTATGTCATTCTTAAGGTAACTGGCTGAGGATTATGGAAATGGAGGAAAGATTCTTTTAGATCGCTCTTCCTAATTTCTTTTAAACTAGTTTCCTATTTTAAGTAGTTAATTCATTACCTATGAGATAAAATCCAAACCCAGGTCAAGGCTTAATGGTTAAAACTTTCTATATCTGCTCCCTAGCCTTATCTCTTAGGTTTTTATTTCCCGTCTTCTATCTCTCAGTTTACTCTCTAGTCAAATTGATCTACTCTCTGACCCTCCAAACATTCCATACTTACCCTCCATTAAATACTCACACTGCCTTCTCTTGGATTGATGCTTGGAATAATGTGTTCGATTCTTGTAACTTTTAAAATTCTGCCCATCTCTCAGGGCCCAATTCAAATTTCATCATCATCTTACATCAGCTAAAAATAATGACATGGCTGTTTTATAGTTTCAGTGTTTAATTACCCACAACCTTTTATTGTCACCTAAAATGACTGCAGGTGCAGGTGGGCAGTTCTGAGTTTTATACTTACCTGAATGTTTCAGAGCTTCAAGCGCAGTTCTCAATCTACTCAATAATTCTTATTGAATTAATAAATGAAAAACTGCTCCTTAAAATGAGTAAGACAGCATTTTTAAAAATTATACATATCCTTTAATATAACTTATAAGCCCTAGAATACTCAACAAATTCTAGCTGAGTTGACAGGTTTTTCTTTTTAGATTTTTCATGTTACAAAAGAAAAATAAAAGAAATGAAAGGCCAAGGATGAGATAATGAAACCAGCTTATTTTCCTGTACTAATTCTATTCAAAATGCTTTGTTTGAGTTAAAAGAGATATGATATCTTTGGACTTTGAGGGGAAGTTTCTAAAGAAGCCAGTTGCTATGGGGATTATGAAGAGAAAAAATTAAAAAAAAAATCACCAATTCGTGAAAATAAAGCTAGCTAACGGTCTAAACCTGGAAGACATTTGGGGGGAAGGGCCAGAGGAAGTTCTCAGAAAAAGAATGGAAGTGTTCGGGGAACATGTTATGACTCTGGAAAGCAAGCCACAGCTGAGACAGATGTTTACTTTCTCCCAGGGAAAGAGTAAATTGTGTGTTTACCAATAAGAAGGAACAAAAGAAATGTCTTAAATCAGCTGACTGGAGAGACAATCAGCCTTCTGTTTACCTATGGCAAAATCTTACTCCGGGAAAAGGAGAGACCAGGTTATAGAAGTCAAAGCTGAGACTTGAAAAGGAGCTGCTGAGACTTAATCACGTCAAAGGCAGTGCCTGCCACTTTGTGTATCCCTTTTCCACTCTGAGAATATGGATCCTACCATTACACAAACAAAAAGCACATCTTTTTCTTATAAGGGAAGTCATATGTTTGTAGCTATTTTGTTATTTGTAGTAAGTTTTGCAGACATAAAAGTGCATTTTGCCTTTTGAAGAAATTTTTTCTGTTACAACTTTAAAATAGGAACAAAAAAACTCCTATAGACCAGCAGTTCTCAACCCATGGGTCATGACCCCTTTGTAACAAAGAAGATACATCCTGCATATTAGATATTTATATTATGATTCATAACAGTAGCAAAATTACAGTTATAAAGTAGCAAGGAAAATAATTTTATGGTTGGGGGTCACCACAACATGAGGAACTGTATTAAAGGGTAGTGACATTAGGAGGTATTAGGAAGGTTGAGAATCACTGTCCTAGACTACTGCCTATATGCTGAGAGTTTGCCTGAAAAATTAGAGGCAGGTGCATTTAGCCTTGCATACTCATACCAGATGGCACAGGTTGATGGAGAGTGAATTCTTACTTCTGATGCTGGTTCTGAGGCCCTCTCAGACTGTCCCATTGGTGGTCTTATCATAGCTGGAAATTCGGGCCTAGAAGGCATGGCATATCACATAAGGGGCTTTCCTACACTTGTAAGCAATGAAAAGAAAGAAGTCAGAGTGTTCTTTGAAACCTTGTGAGGTATTAAAGTATATTTATATGTTTGTAGTTTTTTATGTTTTAGATAGCAGTGATATTTTGTGATAAAGCTAATATCTAGATTCATTTGATTAAAAATGATAAGTTTCTCAACTTATATGGCAAAGATAATATATTTCATTGTAATCAATGCAAAAATATAGCAATGTACAAAGTAGAAATAAAAGTCTCACCTACTTCTTTTTCCCAACTCTTATTTCCCAGAAATTTCCATTAAATCCTTTGGCTTTGAAAGTTTGCCCCAGAACTGTGGTCCCCAACCCTGTGGGCTATAGACTGGTTCTGGTCCAGGGCTGCACAGCGGCAGGTGAGAGGCAGATGCAGCAAAGCTTCAGATGTATTTATGTCTGTATTTATGTCTGCTCCTCATCTCTGCATCATGGCCTGAGCTCCACCTCCTGCCAGATAAGCAGCAGCAATTAGATTCTCATAGGAGTGGGAACCGTACCTTAAACTGTGCATGTGAAGTATTTAGGTCACGTACTTCTAATGAGACTCTAACGCCTGATGATCTGAGGTGGAGATGTAATGTGCTTGAATCATCCCCAAAGCATTCCCTTCCCCAAGCTCCCTTCGTGGAAAAATCGTCTTCCCAGAAATTGGTCCCTGGTGCCAAAAACTGCACTAGAATACTCTTTAAATAATCAGTTTTTTTTCCCTGTTGAATTGTCTTAAAGATATCTATCTCTTAGAATAAGAAGGCATCTCAAAGTGTTATGATCTCTTTTACTTCTCTAATACAACTACAAACGTTTGTTTTGTTGTGTTTTTCTGTTGAGTGATGGCTTACTACCACCATTGGGTGGCAGCCTACATTGCAACCCGTACAGAAGTGAGTTTATCCTTGGCTTTGGGTTCTGTGAAATCCATTTTACAAGTGACAACTTTGCACAGATGTTTTTAAATGAAGTGTTAACTACATTTTCCCTCTTGTTCCTAATGAGAGAGAGAGAGAGAGAGAGAGAGAGAGAGAGAGAGAGAGAGAACACACAAGAGTACACAAGGGAAATGCCTAGTGACCAGATGTCTTGGAGAAAATCCTCTTCCAGTAAGCCATTTCACTCCTGCCCTTCTACTTCCAACAGCTCAAGAGACAACTGAACCCTCTCAACTCTGTGAGGATCAAATGAGATAACATATGTGAAAACACCTTGCCAAATGTACAAAGCTGTGTAGATGTGAAGGATAGTTATGACAGAACAGAGGCAGTTTGCTTTTATAGCCACTTTTGTTGGCGTGGTTGGTTTTTAATGTAGTAGAATATATGAATTAACTACCACAAACCCAGATCTGGACTATTGCATGTATTTATTTCCCCTAAATCCACTTAAACCTGCATCTAAGATGACATCATACTTACAGGCTGGAAGAAATTCATCTAAATATTTATTAGGGCTTTTTTGTCCCAAACATGGTACAAAGGTTCAGGATCTTAAATGATGCCAAAACATTGGCAAAGATCCCCCTGTTTATTGATCACTGGATCTCACTAGACACTAAGATATCAACTGTCCATCTGCTTTGATCCTTTCAGATTCTGCTTCTACCCTAATGACAGCCCATGTTTGGTATCAGAAATCTTTGGAAAGACTGGGGACCTAGCATCCTATGTCTCTAGGCATACCACATGTCTGTATCTTATCAGATTCTGTGTCTCACTGGATTTCCTGTACTCTGATCTCTTCCAATTATTGAAAAAACTGACTCTGTCACCTAGGCCCAGGCTGGAGAGCAGTGGCCCAATCATAGTTTACTGCAGCCTTTAACTCTTGGGCTCCAGTGACTTTCCCACCTCAGCCTCCTGAGCTAGAACTATAGGTGCATGCCACTGTGCATGCCAATTTACTTTTTATAGAGACAGGGTTTTGCTCTGTTGGCCAGGGTTGTCTTGAACTCCTGGCCTCATTCCATCCTCCTGACTCTGCCTCCCAAAGTGCTGAGATTGTAAGCCATAAGCCACCTTTTCTTTTCTTGCCTTAGAAAGTACTGGTCTGACCCGTCTGCTTCTAGGCTATAGGGACATACCTTTTCAGTGCGTGTAGGCCTGTACAGAGTTGGGAAGAACTGTGGAATTCAGGCTGTTTCTCCTTCATGCACGATAATACTCCTCCCCTGTCTCACTGGTTGCCTCTTTGGTACCATTGAGGTGTTATAGAGCAAAACACCAATTAAAGACCTCTGTAATGATTCAGCTCTGGTGGCATAACAGAGACCTTCTCTTGGCTTTAGCACAGCAGAGTTTTGGTGAACACTCTGCAGATTGTGTGGGTCCTGCTATCTGGGTGATTACTTGACTGTACCTAGACTAAAGTACTTTGCCTTTTATTTTCATCCAGCTGCAATAATTCCCGTATAAGAAAAAAGGAAAATACTTCATTAACTCTAAAAAACAATAATTGTAGTATTTTATAATTTGCAGTTGTCGATAAATAGCTCCCATAACATTAGTGAACATTGCTTCTCTGGGCTGGTTATTGTATTAGAATTTTTATAACATCATTCAAACTATGAGGAAGCTAGGTTGCTTTTTGTTTGCGTTGCTTAGGGGATGGGTGTTAGGAATGACTGGTCTTGCTGGTTAAATTATGGAATCAATCAAGAATTAATTGCTGTGATTTAAAGGTATGGCTATTTGGCATTTAATACGTAAATTTTAAGGAGGTAAAATGTTTAAAAATTTTATTATGGAAAACTTCAAAAATATTCAAGAATACAGAGAAGAGAATAGTTTAATTAATCCCCATATAGTCATTGACTAGCTTAATTATCAACTCATGGCCAAGCTTGTTTTATTTATGTTTTTCAGTTTTCCTCTCTCTTTCTCTCTTTCAATTTGAAGCTAATCTTAGGCATGATGTAATTTATCTGTATATATTTCAGTAAATATCTCTGAAACATAAGGGCTTAAAATATAATCATTGTGGCATGATTATAGTTAAAAATTAAAAATTAAACAATAATGAAAGGCCACTTTTTAATGACCTGCTTATTTTCACCATTTATCTAATTATTTATCTCCTTATTTAAAATTTAATATTAAATTTATGTCAACAGAATAAATAAATAAATGTATGTGTATATATATGTATATATATGTAGAGAGATATACACACACATTAACATATGCTGAAAGTGATCCAGAATATAAGTGAAAAAGCAAGTAACAGAATAACTTGTATAATGTGGCTGAATTTCTATTTTAAACATTATAAAAACTACATCTATGTTTCTAGGATATAGTTCCTAAACTAGGCAAAGGATTAGAAGCATATACCTCAAACTAAGAACAATGTTTTTTAAAAATTTTAATAGATTTACGGAGTACAAGTTGGTTTCCAACTATACTGCAGTGATGAAGTCTGGGCTTTGAGTGTTCCTGTCACCTGAGTAGTGCAATGGGTAGTTTTTCATCCCTTCCCCATCAACTGTAAGTCTCCAGTGTCCATTTTACCACACTGTGTCCTTGTATAGCCTTAGATTAGCTCCCACTTATGAGAACATGTAGCATTCATTTTCCTTTTACTGAGTTACTTCTGTTATGATGATGGCCTCCAGTTACATCTAGGTTGCTGCAAAAGACATTATTTTATTCTTTCTATGGCTGAGTAATGTTCCATGATGGGTGTGTGTTTGTGTGTGTGTGTTTGTGTGTATAGACCACATTTGTTTATCCACTCATTGGTTGATGAGCACTTAAGTTATTTTTTAAAGTAAGAACGATTATACTTGGTATTGGGAATAGAGGGAGGACTCTCATTTTTAACCTATTCTGCAGTATTTTTATTTTAAAAATGCATATTACTTTTGAAATTAAATTTTCAAAAGAGAAGTTATGAAAGGAAGAACTTAAATTATGCTGATACGTGAAATGAGAGACATTTTCAGGTCAGCATTTCCCATCCAAAATACCGTCCTTCGGCTGGATGGTCTCCATCCTGGGCTAATAAGAGTAGCAGCTAGCATGTATGGAGTGCTTAGATGAGTTCTTTCAATCTGAGGGTTTATTTCTCACCGTAAGTCTGAGGTGAGCATTGCTATTGTGCCATTTCACAGATTAAGAAACATGATCTAGAGTGGTCAAATTACTTGTCAGAGATTTGAAGGAGGCTGACCCGGGCTTGGCGCTGAGCTGTTGGGATTCCCTTGCTCATGCTCCATTCACTTTGTGGATTATTTTACTTCCTTGGGTTCTCAAGTCTCACTATTACAATATGTATTTTGATGTTTCAGTTCATACTTATTAGACTCTTTTGTTGTTGAATTTCCATATTAACTTTTACTATTTTTTTATTATGAACTCAGTGGTTCAGGCAAGTCAGACTAGTAATTCCTCCATTTTATCCCTTGTCTATAGAATCTGATTGGCCTGAGTCTCAAAGAGAGAAACAACCCCCTAAAGAACTTCATGTTCTTTCTGATTTAGGAAGCGTTTACATGACAAGCAGATGGTTTGCTTTCTGTATTGTTCTTCAGCTGCCTGACCTTTTCCCTTGGTTGAAAATGTCATAAAGCTCTTCTTAATTTATCTATTCCCTAAACATGGGAAAAAGATGTAGCAAGTATAGAGGAATAAAAGTGCCCACTCTAATTTGGAATACATTCCAAATTATAAATACGAACAAGCTGTTATTATCTTTTTAAACAAGTTATTATGGATTAGCCCTTACATAGTGTAGCAGATTTACTTTTCATGATTTGACCTTAGTATCAACAATGCTTTTGGATTTTTTGATTATTTTTTGTTCAGGAATAACAAAACTTTTTCATCTAATATAAGAAGAATGTTGTTAGGGAAGCAAATTAATCTATAAGACAGTATTACTCCCCCCCCCCCCGCCCCAAACATACCATGGTACGTAAGTTATTTTTGTTATTGTTTTGTTATTTAGTCATTCACAAAACTATTCCCCTTACCTATTGGAGATAATTGAGATATTACCGTGTACTCAAAAGATAACTGTCTATACCCTAAGGAAAATTAATCCTTAACAAAAATTTGCTGGTTTTTGTATTTAAGAGACTAAGAAGAAAATGTTTGGATCCTTTGCTCTCCTCTGCGCTCACCATTCCACTGGGTTTATGGGAACTGACAAAACAAAATTTCCCGAACTTAAACCACTTGATGTCCCTCTTTCTACACACTGAAAAAGCACACCAAAGATGAACCACTTCCCAGACCAAAGGAAGGTAGTGCCCAAACCTGCTTGTATTCTTAAAGTAAGATTAGAGACTTTAATCATTTATTTTAGATTAAAAATTTTGCCCCTCAGACAAGCTCAATTGGAGGCCATTCTAGTGGGTAGTTCGTTCACAGTGTTCAGAGCAATAAATGTAATATTAATTCTTCTGCAAACGTATAGAGCTTCTCTGTGCCTCTATGTTTAGGTTCCTTAAAGACAGTGTTTTGATAAATCTATAAATACTCATAATCATCATGTTTGGTGAAGTGGTTTAAAATAATTTAATAATCTATTTCAGATAGAGGAGAGACATGTTTGCTCTGCAAGGAGAATTTTCCACTGTTCGTTGTCATGAAGCATTGTAGCCTGCTTTGAAAGATCTTAAGTTAATTCAGGAGCCATATTATAGGAAATTCAATTCCATAGCCTGCCTTCTTGGTAGGTTGCTCACACCAGTGTCTGGGCCACCTCATCAATATGTGTCCAATAAACTGTAACCTTATTCCTCTAAGGAGATATATTTTTTCCTGTGACTTATTCTATGCCATGCTTAGATTTTTGATTCTTCTTCAAAACCATTTTGCAATTATTGTTACTTAGAAAGTCTGGATAGGGTGTTCTGTCCTGTGATAAATGTAATCTTAACATTTGGCAAAAGATGATGTCCATAGGTCACAGCTTTCATGAGATTTTAAGTGTTAGGGTTGGAAAAGTTCTTAAATATTTCTACTTAGAGTCTTTATTTAATTCATTAGCAAACTGTGGCCCCAACAAGTTTAAGCAGCTAGTTGCAATTCCAGGGCTAGAGAGGTGGGATTGCATCATGGCTAAGTGCTTTAGCTACAAAGCTGCTGTTTACTAACTGTGCAACCTTGTACAACTTACATAACCTCTCTGTACTTCAGTTTCCATATCTAAAAATGAAATAATGATAGCACCTAATTTACAGGGTTATTGTTAGGATTACAAATGAAATGAATATGGGTTAAACTCTTAGCACACTGCGTGGTATGTAGTATATGGTACTCAGTAAGTGTTATTAGAATTAGGATTTATATCTCCTACCTCTCAGTTGATTGCTTATAGTTGTACCACACTGTCTCTCCTAACATCCCTTGAACATAGTGTTTCTCATTTAGGATTGATTAAATATTTTAGGAAAGAGGTCACATTTAAAACATATCATCTTAACCATGTATTTCCATATAGGAGATGGTCATGTAATAAATGAAGAATTTAGAATGAAGTGAAAAATGAACAATGTATATTTGAATATATTCAGGTACTACACTGTACAATACATTACTTTTTAACACAGCTATGATCCCTAATTTGCATATACAACTGGCCACTTTAGTAACTAATTAGATAAATTGAGCCCAATTAACCAATATAAACGTATTACAAATGCACATCTGGGATGCAAAACTGTTACTGGAAACTCATTGGAACTCCAATTTCCAGTAAAGAGAACCCTTGATTTTTCAATAAAAGAGGAAATATCTATTTTGAGTCCATGTAGATGATATGGATTTAGCAATGATTTGTGCTTCAGTTATAATCACTTACTGCCTTTTAAAGAGAGATTTACTTCTTTACAGCTCTCTATGAAGACATATCACTATAACAACAGTGGCTAATCTTAGATATATGATGTTGTCCACCTATTAAACTGTGTAGTCAGCTCTGTGAGTTGAGCCATGGCTTAGGGAATTAAGTTTTGCCTTTTTTCTTATTAGGTAAGTGTGGGAAATACTTTAGGTCACCTACTCCACTGTCATTCTCACCAGCCTTGTTTCTTGTAGAACTCTAATTTTTGCAAATATTGGGTGATAATGTGTTTTAGGGGAAGCTGGGGTTCCCCTTAGCCTTGAGAAGTACATCTTAAATAGGCTAACTTAGACATTCTAATTCTAATTATTACCCTTCTAGTGATTGATTAAGATGTGGGTTTTTGATGTAATTTTGTCCTATGAGTACTGAGAGTCTTTGGCCAAGGGGTTGGTGAGAGGGGATTGCTTCCTTGTAAAATTCATACTTAGAAGGAAACACTTCTGCCTCCAATTATTGTCATCTTTACATGATGCCTGAAATTGCAGAAGCCATCTTAGGGCCATGAGGAGAATCAGCCTCAGAGGACAAGCCAACATGCTTAGGTTACAGAGTGGAGAGTTGGAAAGAAGCTGGGTCCTTGTGGACACTGGCAAATTACCACGTGAACTCACCACATAGCCATTCTGCCTCTGGACTGTCTGCTTGGTGATATAATAAAAGTCATTTATTTAAGCCAGTTTTAGTTGGTCTTGTTTTCTAAAGAAAATACACTAACTGAAACCATGTGAAGTCACTCAGTTATAGTGCTGCTTTCTTTGCATTCTTTGATCACAGTTGCCAGAATGAGCTGAAGTCTGAAAATTGCTCGTAGGACCTGGCATAGCATGGGACTCATCTCTTGTGATTTCACTTGACGGTTACCACTATTTTAATATTTGTAAGTATTTAAACTTATTTAACCAGTGATACATCTTTATAGCTGAGTTAGAATTTTAGGTACGATTGTGTAAATATTAAATAATAAAATTATTAGTCGCCTAACCTACCTTTTGTGCTATAGTTTCTTTCCCCCTCTTAAGCGCTTTGGATACAGCCATGGAGTTCAGGACACTTAAGGAGATCACGGAATGGGGGATGACTCCCATCAACACAAGGAACAAGAATTTTTGTACTTTAGCATAGCTATCTCCTTTGAGTGGATATGCTGTCTTAACAAAAATTCTTTAATGTCTTAAAATTAACTTTTTTTTTTTTTTTTTTAGTGTTGGGTACAGAATCACATAATAGCAGCTGTGGATTAAGAAGACTGAACATATGTGAACTGAGATTGGTGTTGTGTTAAATGAAACAAAATTAATTTGACGTATTTAATATATTTTTCTGCTGGATGGTTCCTAGATATAGATGTGAATTGATTCATGTAAATCATTGTATAGATGTGAATTGATTCATATAAATCACCAGGGTTATGGTTTATGGTAGTCTTTTAAAGTAGATGCAATTGGATAAAGATCAAGTCTATAGGGAGGTCTCACCACCTTTGGAAACTGTTCCTCAATGATTTTACTCCTGAATAAGTCACTGCATTTTGGCTGACATTCCTTTACATGTCCTCACCAAGTATAGTTACTGACAGAATAGTATCCCCTTTAACCAGTGAGTCACTTTTCTTTGAATGCTATGGTTTCATCAAGAGGTTTATCTTTAGACTCACTAGGGACCAAACCATGAACGTGGGGAATGGGGTCTCCTTTAAGGGTGACACTATGCACTCAGGTATTTTTGTCAGTCATCTGGGCAAAGAACATAGGAAGTGAACAAAATAGATGGAGCTTGTTAAAAGAGACCTTTAGGAAGGTCCTCAATCCTTGACATTGCTGCTAGTGATCGCTTCTTCTCTTGTAATAAATAGACTAATAGACCATTATCATTGTTCTCAAGGAACAAAGCTCTTGTGTCCATTTCTGGTAGACAGACTACTGTATATCTACATTGAGGAAGAAAATATGCCTGCTTATGCTTAAAGCCTATACATTGAGAACATATGCCCACCAGCATGTTTCGTTAGCTGTCTGTCTGTAAGAGATTGGTGAGAAACGCATTCCTTCCTGTCCAATATAAGGCAAAACAAAGGTATGCCTGAATATCACCGTGGGTTTTCAATTTCTGCCCATAGAATAGTAGAACTTTCCTGAGTACTCCTGGTATACTTGCTGGGAAACCTCTCCAACTCAGTTCCTATAGAAACTCACCAGTAAAGTATCACAAGAATGAAAAAGCAAGTATCCGATGTGCTCAATACTAACATAAAGCCAGTAGATGAACAACTGCACACCCACATGGTTTAAGCTTTTTTGTTAAGAAGTACATTTAGGGGAGGATATGAAAATACTTCAGTTGTCTTGATAGCATTCTTCCTGTGATTTGCGCCTCTTCAAGAAGGTAACAATGGACATAATTTAAGCACTTTAGCTACTGTCGTCATGTAATCCATTAAGCATGTAGTTGTCTAATATATGCTTTGATCTATGCATCCCTTGTGGATCATACCCAACTTCCTGTTTTGTTTTTCAGCATGTTTGCTTTATTAGTTCAAATGCCAATTTTCCTGCCCACTCAAGTAAGGTGTAAAGCGCAGGAGGGAGTCTGAGTCTTTCTCTTCCCCTTTGCCTCATTTGAGCCATTCTTTGGCCTAAATGTCTAGAGAGCACACCTGTCCCACAATTAGCATTTAATGACAACGGTAAGGCCCACAGTTTCGGACATGCCAGGACCAAAGGCTGAAGCTGAGGGAAGAAGCAAACACACCAAAATAGATAGATCTGCCTTGGTTAATGAAGATTACAGATAGAAATGTGCTCTCTCTCTCTTTTTTTTTCCTTGTGGACATGCTGAGATTTTAGAACTGATGCCATTAATAAATCTGTACTAAAACAGAAACAGTTACAAATATGTAATAGAATATCAGTGGAATAAAAAACAAACCTTTAACTAAGCATGATTTTTTTTTTTTTTGAAGTAAGAGGATGTTGCCAGCCTGTTTTTGATGTAATTGGAAATGTTTAGAAGCTTTCCTGAAGAGTTGATTAATATATCAAAATCAAAAAAGGCAATTTGGAGTCTAATTTTGTTTGTTTACTGTGTAATACAGGATTCTTGGCTTTGAAATTCTGCCATGCAGGGTGAAAAATGACTGCCAGTGTGAAACAAAGTAGTCTTTCAAAGGAACATTGTGTCTAATAGGGAGCAGCTGATACCAGCCCAGTGCTGGGTATCTGGAATTACAATATCTTAATCAGTGTGACTGGATTCTTATTGGCAGAGTAGAGAGTCAAATTTGGCTAAGAGAAAGTATTCACCCCCTTCAGGAGCCATTTTACAAAGTGGCACTCTGGTCCAAAGTAGAGGAACAAGGGCAGTTTGGGCTGTTGATCACTGCATGGATGAGCACATTCCCACATGTGCACAGAGGTAGAAGTGATGACATGAGGGATGGGTTGGCATAACTCCTGCAACAGGGCCTAGAATTCCTGATGACGCTGTAAGAAGCTTTCCCAATGCCTTGATTTTCTAAATCTAAATGAACTAAAATAGGTAATTATATTCTGGCACTCAGCTTTTGGAAGAAGAAGCCTTAGTTCAAGAAAACTTGCTGTGTAAGAAAAAACTGAATGAACTCTTACCAAGAGTTTCCATCTCTTTGGTTGAAAATATGAATATTCAAAGAGAGATAGATGCTGCCCTAGAGTGATCTTTCATCTTCCCTTTTCCAGGGAAGTCCTAATTTCATATATTTTCTGCATTATTTCTATCACTGGCATCTTACCTAAACCACAGTATTTTTGTGGTGATATCTGCTAGACTGTCTTTAAAACCCAGATGCAATATAAAAAGTCTCTTACAGGATCACAGGTTTTGGTCTGAGGTTCAGAAAGTAGAGTCCTTATATGTAGAAGGAGGTTGGACTGCAAAACAAACAAACAATTACACCCCCCCCCCCCACATAAAATTAACCTAATTTCCCATCCCTTTGGGTAGGTAGTGAAGTATCCAGGCCTGATTCTCACGTAGCCTCTGGTTGAATGAATATCTCCCCTGACAGATTGAGAGCTCATGGCTCAGAAGGCATCTAATTACTAGTAAGCTTTGTATTTTTAGCCAAACCAATTTCCTATAGCCCTACTTACCTGAAACAACAGAGGGATGTAGTAGTAAAAAAAGACAACAAAGTTCCTGTCCTCATGGAAATGTCATTCAAAAGGCACATAAGATATAACTTATATCCATATAACATAAGGATATCATTCATGTAGAATTTATTGGCTCTAGAAGAGGAGGAGGTAGACAAATTATGCATGTATGGGTATATATGTGTATATAAATATATAATATATGAAATGTACATAATACAATGCCAGATAGCTGTGTGACCTAGGATAATTTTATACATATAAGTCATATATGGCATGAACTATGTAGAAAAATAAAATAAGATACTCATAGCATGATGGGGCAAATGCTATATATATATATATATATATTTTTTTTTTTTTTTTTTTTTTTTTTTTTTTGAGACAGAGTCTCATGCTCTGTCACCTGTGCTAGAGTACAGTGGTGCCATCATGGGTCACTGTTTTCTCAAACTCTTGGGCTTAAGTGATCTTCCTGCTGCCTCAACCTCCTCAGTAGATGGGACTATCTTATATCAGATGATATAAGCCTGGCTATCTTATATCAGATGATTCAAGACCTCTCTAAGGAGCTGTCATTTGGGCAGAATACTGATGAAGGGAGAACATGAGCTATGTAACTCTCTCAAGGAGAATTATTCCTGCAGGGGTGTCCCACCTTTTGACTTTGTTCCACATTGGAAGAAGAGTTGTCTTAAGTCACACATTAAATGCAAAAACACTAACAAAATCTGATGAGCAAAAAAAAAAAAAAAAAAAAAAGACCTTAAATAATTTTCGTGATACTTGCCACCATAGTTAAGCAAAAAAGTACTCACACAGTCCTCAGATGATCCATGGGCTGTGGGTTGGACAGCCCTTCAGGTATTGACTGTAAATTCAAGCTTTTTATGGTATAAATGGTCAATAAGGCTTTTATTCCCTTACACAGCACTATCTTAACTATCAGATCCCCAAGAGCTTTTGCAAATATGCGTATCCTGTTTCATTTAAACCACAGATGGAGCTGAGCCTGGCTGTGCCTCTGGAGAGCCATGGGATTTGTGTTCCATTGCCTCAGGGCTCTTTTCTCCTTGGGGTTTCTCTTTGAGCAAGCGTGCAACTTCATGGAGCATCAAGCAAATAAGGGGACTCCATGACCCAGCCAGATCACCTGGAGTCAATCCTGTGTGCCCACAGGGAGGTGGGCACCTCATCAAAGCTGCTCTGGCATCCCTGGCAGTAATGCGTGCAAGGCAACTTCACTTTCACCAGGCCTCAAAACAACAGAAGAAAGAGACATGTGGGGTCTTAGTTATTTTCCCCAGTGAATCCGTCCTGGTTTGTAGTGATCACCACTTCCTTTCCTATGCATTCACACATCCTCCATGTGATCGTTAGAGAATATCACCAGGTTTCAAAATCAAGCTTGCACACTCATAGGTCATGGAATACGCTTTTTTTTTTTGTTTGTTTGTTTATGTTGAAAAACTGGAATGCTATTTTTCTAGCTCCATTGCCCCAGCATCTTTTCTATTCTCTATGATCCCTTAAAGAATACTGACAGCGACTCTTAGATTGCATCTGCAAAATCTCTTTATACTCTGGGATGTAATTTGTTTAGGCCTGGAGACTTCAACTCATTTAAAACAGGGAGATGGTCTCTTGCTATCACTTTACTTATCTCATTCTTCAATTCCTTCTAAACTACATTTATTCAACCCTCCCAAGTTTAAAGATCATTCTCCTTGATAAAGAAGATGGAAATACAACAGGAGTTGAGATATATGACTTTCTCTTTGTTGTTTGTTAATGTTATATCATCTGCCCCGAGCAGTGAGTTTGTGTTTTTTAGGTTTATCTTTCTACTTTGATTGTAACTGACAAGGATGTGCTTGCATGCATGTGCGCATTTCTGACTTGGTGGATGAAAGCTTAAGCATATTCCACTTCAGCTCATTGAGGGATGCATTTCTTTTTTCTTTTTTTGCAGTTTTTGGCTGGGGCTGGGTTTGAACCCACCATCTCCGGTATATGGGGCTGGTGCCCTACTCCTTTCAGCCACAGCTGCCACCTCTAGGATGCATTTCTTTATTGTGCTCATTCAGTTCAATAATGCTACACACATTTCCTCTTATTTTAGCATGTGGTTTTGAGTGAAGGCTCTAGAACAGTGATTTTCAACCCATGTGCCATGAGAAGATCTTAGGTGTGCCACAAAAAATTTTTAAAGATTATTAATTAAATTATATTCAAAAGATGTTCATAGCACAGTAAGTATATTTTTTAAACTCTTTTTAAAAAAATCAACATAATTTAAGTGTGCCACAGAAATTTAACTATAGGTTCAAGTGTGCCATGAGATAAAAAAAGGTTGAAAAACACTGCTCTAGAACCACACTATCCAGGGTTAAATTCTGGCTGTTCTATTTCCTAAAATAGTGAGACCTTAGGTAAGTTAATTAACTTTTCTGAACCTAAGTCACCTCATCTAAAATGTAGATAATACTGCTTACCTCCTAGGGTTGAAAGTAAATGATTTAATATACACAAAGGGCTTAGCATAGTGCTTGGCACATGGTAAGTGCTCACCACCACCACCATTGGGATTTCTAATGTATCCCTGTCATCTTTCATGTGTATTTTAAACCGTGTGGCCATACCAGAGATCTTCCTGGTAAGTCATAGTTAGTGCTATGGTTAGGGCAAACTCAATCCAATTCTTTGTATCTTCTATTTCTGTGTATCTAGCCCCAAACAATAAGAATTGATATAAATAATGATGAGATAGGAGTCTCTCAAAGACCAGGAATCATCAAAGACTTATGAAATTACATTTGCTGCTGTTCATGGCAGCAGCAAAGTGAATGTACTTTGCAGACTCTCTGCTGACTCTAGTTTGAAATAAATACACAGAAAAGGACTGTCTTCTTAATCAGAGTATCCAAGTAACCAGTATACCCATTTCCAAGCCTTCTGGCTTATTTTGAAAGCTTCAGGAAAAACTTACTTTAGTCCCAGAGGAGGCCAAACAAATTCCTAACACCTCGCAGGAATCCTAAAATATTATTTCCTAATCATATGAAAAGATAAACTTGGAATTACTATGGGAACTTTGAGCATATCAGATTTTTGGATCATGTTGGGGCTGTTGGTGTAAACATTAATAGAATTTGATTGGTTGGTATAGGGAGAGACTCTCTGTCCTCCTGCACTTGATGGATTTTCTTTGGTGTGACAATCATCACATCCCTGGACTTCTTTGATTGGAGAAAGAACTAAACTTAACTTAAGTCAGACCTTTCTTTCTTGGAACTCTCCTAACTCCTGGACACTCACACATGTTGGAAACTTATAGAAGCTTCAACTGCCTGGGTGGGGAGGGTCCTCTAGTATTCCAGTGACACATGGGGCTGGTGGATAACTCTGACTAACTGAGAAGAGGTATTTCTTGATCTCTATTTTTCTTCTTTGTCTTGTTTCTCAATAGATTCTTTTATTTTTTTATTTTTTATGGCCAGGGCCAGGTTTGAACGCGCCACCTCCGGTATATGGGGCTGGTGCCCTACTCCTTGAGCCACAGGCACTGCCCCTCTCAATAGATTCTTAAGAAGAGAGAGAGAGATATCATTTATCTATCCCCCTTCATACCTTAAGTGGTGCAAACAATTAAAATGAAGATAACTACCGTATATACTTGAGTATAAGCCGAGTTTTTTCGGCACAAAATTTGTGCCAAAAAACCCGAACTCGGCACAAATTTTGTGCCGAAAAAACTCGGCTTATACTTGAGTATATATGGTAATAGTCCTTTGAGTCAGCAAGGTAGGAACCAAGATAAACTGGATCAGCGGGGCATTTACCCCTGTGGGGCAGTCAAAATCAAATATCATTATGGCTGTGCCCCAAAGAGGGAAATATAGGCTTTGGTACCATAGATACTACCTGTCAGTTGGTTATTTGGAATTGTTGGCAACCATTCTGCTGTCCAAACTTTGCTGCCTATTTTGCAACATGTGGTTCAGCATGGTTCTCCCATTCACTCTGATCCATGGGGCAGTGTATAGTAACATTCAGCCTGTCCTTGGTTTCCAACCTGCTCACGTTAACTGTACAATCCCAAATTTTGTTTCATGTTGTGCATTGAGCACCTTGAGTTCTATTGGATCAAATGTAAAGCAAAGTGCAGAACCGTGAGAGGAGTTTGGCATGATGCGCTGTACTCGTATTTGGATGACTGTATGTGTTGGGACTACTTTGGAAATAATGCTTTCAATTCCCTTTTATTGCATATATCAGAACAATTTCCTGTTAGCTAATGTGATGTTTTGACTTGGTTTTGGTGTGGTTTAGTGCAAATATCCAGGGATAAATTCTTAAATTAAATGCATCCCCGAGATAAAATCCTTGATTGATTTGACAGTCTTTAGGCAACCCGTAAGAAAATGATCTGGTTGACTTTCTCTTGGGAAAAACCTGCCCTTATTAGTACTGCTTTTAAGTAAATAGACAACAAATAAAACATAAATCTACAAACCTATGCCCACAGAGGAGCTATTGACAACATCTAAGCAGAAGCAAAAACTAAAATAAAGATGATTAGAAAGTGATTTCAGGGGTTAGGGTATGAGGCTCTTTTTTTTTTTTTTTTTCCCTTTGGTAGTGGGTAGAGGCGTGTCACTTTCCTGGGGAAAAGTGAAAGTTTGAAAAGGATTGAGAGCAGAGGTCATATAGATGCATAGAAACTAAGACTGGAAATTTCTTAAAGTTTTTATGTTGTGCAACAATCTATCCAGTGCCTAGAGACATTTTTTGTCCCCTCCTAACAAGTGTATACCAAGCTGAAATCTTTGCCGAGCCAGAGAGGGATGAAAAGCATGTTGCAGTGTGAAAAGAAAGCAAGGGGTGGCCTTGATGCACAGGATCTGGATATGAATGTGAAGAACCCAAGAAAACTGATTAATGAGCATGATTCAAAGATTGACCAGAGGAAAGTACCCTGGGTGTATTAGGCAGAACCACCCAGGGGGAGAAGAGAATGAGCAGGGGAAAAATTGGAGTTCTCACGATGAAGAACCAAAAAGAACCCTGGTTAGCCACAAAGTCATACCAGGAGAGCCTGAAGATTGTGAGACTTCTCTGGGATTTGGATAGGGGATTGGTTTTCTCAGGGGCCAGATACTAGAGTAGACTCTAAGTTCAAAACCCATGAAACATTTATTGATCAACTGCCATGTACCCATCACTGTGCTGGGTCTTGGAGATAGAATGGCGATCAGCTCCTGCCCTTCTACGGCAGGCAATTCAGTAGAGCAAATTAAAAAGTTGCAAGTGGGGGAAGACTTCTGACTTGGGTCTTCCACTTTGCCAGAAGCTCTAGTGCTTTTTTACTCCTGCTGTATTCATTTCTGTCTATTAAAATCCTATCTTACCACTGAGGAAAAAAAAAAAAGTTGCAAGTGCTATGTGGTACAGGGTGCCATGGCAACACGTAGGCTGTACTTGATCCAGTAGCTGGGAATAAGGTCAGGGAAATGTTTCTGGAGGAATTTCTCTCTAAGCGGAGGTCTGAAGGACAGTTGGAGCCAGGTAATCAAGGAATAAGGAAGAGCATTCTAGGCAGAGAGACTAGGATGTGGGAAGGCTCAGGAATGGGCAAGACAGAGCTTCAGGGTTAGGGATTCAGAAACCTGAAAGTGGGTCAACACCACACTCCAGGTAGTAGCTTTGCCTGAGATTTGGGTCTACAGGAAAAGTAAAAAAAGGTCTTGGCAAGGTCATGAGGTGGAAAACATGCCTTGATGTCTGTTCCTTGGGATGAAAGGGGTAGGATAATAAAAATGGCATTGGGGGGGCGTGTCCCCAGAACTTGGTGGAGAGGCCAGGGAGCATGTTGACAAGGGTCAGCAGGACAGTGCAGTGGGTTTCACGGACACCTGGGCAATGCGCAGAGGGATAGCATGCTGCCTCATCCAGGAGAAAAGAGTAACACCACATAGGAAAGTGAGCCTCATGCATGCCCAGGGAAGAAAAAAGACAATTTGGTTTCATATGTTACATTTTAATAATAGTCATTTGTATCTGCATAATGAAAATTGTGAACAAAAGTTCATTTCCAGAAGAATAATCTCTAACTGATATGCGTGCCTCAGTAGGATTTGGCCAGTTTTTAATTTTAGTTTGAATAAATAATGTAAGATACTAGCTTGGGTGAGATAAAAGGAAATCTCAATACTTTCATCTCTTCATGATGGAAATAATAACTACTTTATTTCAAAACAAGTTTCCAATTAGTTTCTGTGAAGTATTATTATCCCACTTTTCCAGATACTGTAGCTCATTTTGAAACTTAATTTTGATAATATATAAACATTTCTGAAACTTACTCTACAGGAATGACAGTTATATTTGAAGGGAAGAACGCTGCTGGGCTGTAATGATATTATTTGGTACAGTTCTAAATAATAGTAAAAATAATAAAGGGGAATCAGTCAAAGTGTAATCTCATTTCATGGCTATTTATGACCTAGCCTGGACTTATCTTCACCCGAGAGCATAGATCAAACAAGGCCAGTTTCTACAAAGTTGTTGAATGGAATTTTTTTCTTTAACTCTAGCACTTCACTTAAGGTTATAGATCATCTTATTACTATTTAAAGAGGTTCTATATTTGAATAATCAATGAATCCATGCAGCAAACATAAAAACTGAGCAATAATTGGGGCAGTGCCTGTGGCTCAAAGGAATAGGGTGCTGGCCTCATATTCTGGAGGTGGTGGGTTCAAGCCCAGCCCCAGCCAAAAACCGAAAAAACAGAAACAAAAAAACAAAACAAAAAACAAAATACCAAAAAAACTGAGCTACAATTATGTGCCAGACACAGGGCATGGGGCTCATGTGGTCAATCATGGAGATGTGACTTCCTCCTTTGGGGCACTTACAGTCCAGAGGAGGAGGCAGGTGTTAAAAAATTCCTCTCTCTCTCTCTCACACACACAGACAAACACACACAAATACACATGCAGGCACAACCAGTTAAAATAATGGAAACGAGATCTAGGGTGATTTGGAAACACATAATAGGAAGATTCGAACTAGTCATATTGTATAAGGAAAGGCTTTGATTTGATTCTGTGGAGATGGGGTATAAATTAGTTAAGATACAGGCTAAAGTGCTTTAGCAAAGATGCCATATTTCCATGGCTTCAGTAAGACATGTTTGTTTCTCTCTTGTATGACAGTCCAAAGGTGGCAGTTCAAGGTTGGTGGACAGCTCTGCCATCCTCAACACCTGGTGTCCCAGCCTAGTCCTGAGTGTGTCATTTCAAGGCAGGAGGAGAGGAGAGAGAAATAGCTTGCAAGAAGTAACCTTGCAGCTCTATATATTGTTGTTGCTTGACTGGAACTTAATGCCATAGCCACACCTAGCTACAAGGTAGGCTGGGAGAAGTCAGTAATGAGAGCTTCCCAAGGAGTTCTATTGGTAAAAGGAAGGTGAGGATGGATTCTTGATGGGGGGCAGTGTTTGCCACAGAGATGAAGGATGAAGTGAGGGGAGGCAGAGGGTTGGCACATGCAAAGACCACATAAAAGAGGCTGTGGTGGCCTTCACAGGAGGTAGGCCACGGACCTACCACACAAAAGGGGACAGATGCAAGGTGGACTCGGTGAGATGGACAGAAGCCAGACTATGCCCAGCCTTACGGTTCAAGCTAAGAAGTTTTGTCATTATTCTAGAACAAAATGAAGCCATTTGGAGTTTATTTTTTTATTTTTATTTTTTTTATTGTTAAATCATAGCTGTGTACATTAGTGCAATCGCCTATACCCATTCTAGATGTGGCCCCACCCATTACCCTCCCTCCACCAAAGCCTCCCCCCTCCCTTCCCCTTCCTTGGCCCTTTCCCCATAGTCTTGTGCTATAGTTGGGTTATAGCCTTCATGTGAAAGCTATAATTTAGCTTCA